>MJUU01046947.1:89468-108787 GCA_002080025.1 Modiolus philippinarum | reverse complement strand
AGGAAGAAGAATATTTTATTCCAATTAGAGGGCCCTTATATAGAGCATACAATATAAACAACGATTGACATTGATTTGTATACACATATTACTAAAGAAAAAAAAACAACAATATGTTTATATGGGTTGGGGCAGAGCCATTGTATTTTAATATATCTTATAGTAAATTATACCAACTCCATATTTACTTATAAAAATAAATATATATATCAACCTATATATCATTCACATTAATTATATTAGAGTTTCTTCGTTTTTCAAATCCAGTATATATTATATTATATTATATTAGTGCCATATTTCAGTATACCCCCAAACCGCCCTCTTTTAATCATAAAGCATGTAAGTCTGTTCATGACTCTGCAGGACATCAAAAAGCAGCAGAAAAGAGTACAGAAATAAAATGGCAAAGAAGATGGACCATCGGTGATAAGGGCAGAGAACTATTTGAGAAAATCCCAACAGTTTCTCAAAAAAAAACAATATATGATAATCCAAGTAAACAATATGTTCTCAACTTTCATCCAATTAAGAACAGGATATTCAATATTAAATACTTACAGACATAAGGTGGGACAGACCAACTCCTCAACACTCTGCAATTGTGGAAAAAAGGAAACAGAAGCACACTTCCTACTAGAATGCCAACAGTACGAGGAAGAAAGACAAAGAATGTACACTAAAGTATCAAAAGACCTGGGAATCAGAAACATAAATCTTGCCACTCTACTAACACCACTAGATGGCGAAAAAAAGAGAGGAAACAAAGAACAAGTTGGAGATTATAGCGTCATTTATTCACTCAACAGGATGCTTCCAGACCCTCAATTCTTAATCTAACTATGGACATGCGCAAGCACTAGAGTGACAATGTACCCGTAGAAAAAGCCACCTGGAGAAAAATAGACAGCATAGAAGAGATAATTGGTGCCCCTAGGCTATAAGATTGAGGAGGATCACTCAGTATATATGCATGAACACTTTTAACTTTTTTAACTTGCTGTGCATGTACTAAATCTGATTATATATTATATATATGTGTGGACACAAAGTTTTATATGCATGTTCCATCTGTCTTCTAATGGTGCAATACAATATTTAAGGACAAGCCTATCAAAACATTTTGTGCAAGCTTCTAGGCATTTTAATGCTTATTGTAGGAGACATGCAACATTAGCTCAAAGTCCCAAAAGGGTCGGGTCAGGTCAGGTATGTGCCATTTTTATTCTCTTATTTGAGTGTGACTGAATCTTATGCTTCTGCATGTAGAATCTAATGACTGTAATACACGGTTAGAGAGAGTTGATGCAACTTCCATTGTTTTGTATGGCGATCTTAAAAGCCTCAATCAGCACACGAGACAGTATTTGGTTCCAGTGCAGTGCCATTGGTTGTCTCCACGAAAAATGAATCGTGTCTTCTGTGACAAGTACGTGGGGCTGCTCACCTATGATATGTAACTCCTCCTTGCTTTCTATTTTGACTTGTTTTCCATCAGTCAAGTTTTTTATATGAATAACTGTTCCCTTTTCCATTTCTTCCCTTTTGTTTACAAAATGTCACATGTCACTTTCGACTTGTACAACGCATGCGTAGTTGATACTTTCGGTTTATGAATCAAAGTGCTTGATGTACAGTACGTCACAGACACAGAAGACTACATTCATCCCAAACACTAAAATACACATATCGAGAATCATATAAACGCAAATCTTTTTGTTGTGCATAAATCCTAGTAACTTTTAAACATCTATAGCAACACTAGGCAACTCCAAACTTTTTTAAAGACTCCTCTCAGATTATAACAATCATGTTTATACATATAATAACAGAAACATTGTCAGTTTGTCTGAGATATAATGAATAATCAATAAATAAATAAGTTTTATTGAAAGTCGGCATGGTTAAAACAAGTATACAAACACAAGCTCTACAGAGCTTTTGACCTACTTCTTCTTTGTTCGTAATTCCCTCCAGTTGTGGAGTACTCGGTTAAAACCAATTTATTTAGGTTGAAACACATACAAACACCTCCATCTTTAAAATCGGCTTATATACAAGGAATAAGATTTTTCTGGTTTAGCTAGGAGAATCCGTGCTGACAGAACATTTAAAATATAAAATTTTTCTGTTTTTTTTTATTTAATTGATTTGCAACATTCAAATCCATCTTCAAATGTTCATATAAATCTCTGTTTTACATTATGCCTCATGTGCCAGGAGTCTATAGCGAAATAAAAAGATTCAAGTTATAAGTGTCAAGACACCATATTTTCAGGAAATAATATTGACTTTTTAGCATTTTATTATAAACCAACTGAACTTGCGCATTGTATTTAAATCTAAAAGAAGAAAATCATATCAAAGAGGTTAGAAATAAAATTTCTGATCAGTTACTGTACTTTAGACCAAACTCAAATAAATCATTTCCTATACATATCTGATTCTCTTCTGAGATAAAAATGTATGAGAAGAATATAACAACTGAACTTTGACACTTACCTAAATTTACATGAATATTAATAAGTGTCTTTCCCAGAGATTGTAATTCATTTCTGATTATAGCATCTTGTGTTTTTTACTTTCAACCGCTTAACTCCTTATGGTGAAAATTGTCTTTTCACTACTAATTTTCTGTTATATAAAATAGACAGAATCAGTGTAATCTTTGGACATGGGGAAACAACAAATTAAAAAAAAAAGAAGATAAATGCATGGGTGTTTCATGGATACATGTGTTGCCTGCACTTTTGTGATCAACTTTGGTTCCATTTGGATTAGTGGTTTCAGAGACTTAATTCTTTAAATGGAATTCAATATTAGCTACAAGTATGTTCCCACTGGTGGCCATCTTGAATGAGGTATACCTACTGATCTGCAGGACACCTTTTTGTAGGGGAGCAGCTAAGAACCATTGCGACAAATAAGTTTGGTTCTAACTGGACTAAAAGTTTCTGAGAAGAAGATCTTTGAATGTCTTTTCAATAGCGTCCAATGTTACAACTACGTTCCCCACTGGCGGCCATTTTGGATGAGGTACAGATGGGTCGGATATCTTTTTTGTAAGGGACCATCTGAGGACCATTGTGGCTAAGTTTGGTTCTAATTGGACTGGTATTTTTTGAGAAGATCTTTGAATGTCTTTCCATAGGGTCCAATGTAAATACTGTTACCCACTGGTGACCATCTTGGAACGAGATATTGACCTTCCGGGTAACTTTTTTGGATGGGACCATCTAAGGACAATTGTGACTAATTTTGGTTATAATTGGATGGCAGTTTCTGTGATCATTGAATTTCTTTTCCACAGGATCCAATGTTAATACTTTGTTCCCCTCTGGCAGCCATCTTGGATGAGGTACGGGCCTGTGACTAAGTTTTGTTCTAATTGGACTGGTAGTTTCTGAGAAGAAGATCTTTGGATGTCTTTTCCATAAGGTGCAATGTTAAAACTATATGGTGGCCATCTGAGATGAGGTACAGACCTGCTAGCTACCATTTTTTCTAAGGACCATTGTGACTAAGTTTGGTTATAATTGGAGTGGTAGTTTCTGAGAAGACCTTTGAATTTCTTTTCCGAACAGTCCTATGTTTAAACTATGTTCCCCAATGGCAGCCATCTTGGATGAGGTACAAACCGGGCGGATACCTTTTTTTTGAAGGGACCATCTAACCGCAATTGTGACAATATTTGGTTCTAGTTGGACTGGTGGTTTCTGAGAAGATCTTTGAATGTCTTTTCCATATAGATCAATGTTAAAAATTTTCCCCGTTGGTGGCCATTTTGGATGAGGTATGGACCTCCCGGATACCTTTTTTGGAAGTTACCATCTAAGGACCATTGTGACTTAGTTTGGTTATAATTGGACTGGCAGTTTTTTAAAAGAAGATTTTTGAATGTCTTTTCTATAGGAATCAATATTAAAACTATGTTCCATGCTGGTGGTCATCTTGGATGAGGTACGGACCTGTTGGATACAATTTTGAAAGGGGACCACCAAAGGACTATTGTAACCAAGTGTGGTTCCAATTGGCCCAGTTGTTTCAGAAGAAAAGATATTTGAATGAACAGTTTATGACGGATGGACGGACGACAGATGAACGACGCCAAGTGATAGCAACAACTCTTCCTGGTTTGAGAGCACTGCAAAGTAAATGTTCACAAAAAGGGAATTGGTGTTTCTTTCCCCTCAACTTACAGCATTTGGAAGGTCAAAACTGTGTGAACATTTAGTTCACTAATCAACTGAAGATCATAAACTGTTGCACCCAGTGCACATGATATAGTCCTCAAAAGTCAAGTCTAGATAATGAACTACTGCACCAAATGCACATGATAAAGTCACCAACAACCAAGTCAAGGTGTGAATAAAGTCTTGCAAAAAATGCAAATGATATAGAAGAAGTAATACTGTAAACTAACTTATTTTCGCGGCTACTTTATTTCGCGTTTTGTCCCTCCTGGTGAAGTTCGTGGAGATTAATTTTCGCGGTTTTCTTTTTCTGTTAATGCTTTTATATAAGAATATGAACTATTCGCGACGATTTATTTTCGCGATATTTTCAAGCTCGCAAAAGTCACGAAAATAAGTTGGTGTACAGTACAAATCATGGATTTTAATTGGTGATGTCTAGGGTTAGAAAATAATATTACTGGTGTCTCAGTAATATTATTCCGCCATTTTTGTTTAATACTTCATTCAGGGTTAGACAAGTAAAACGTACCTTGGTTTTTCATTGGTTTTGTCTGAGGGTTAGAAAATGACAATAACCAATTAGCTACATAACAGATCTTTCAAAAACATATTTTCCTCACTTACAGTGTGACAGGTGCTGTTAACAGAGCAGGACATGCTTACCCTTCCGGAGCACCTGATGTCACTCTCAGTTTCACTGGAGTTCACACTGTGAGTGNCTTTGTTTTGAATGTTGTAATTTCTATTTCTGTGCTTTGTATCTGTCTAACGTCATTGTTTTCTGTGTCTAACGTCATTGTTTTCTATGTTCTCGTTTTGGCCATGTCTTTAGACTTCGATTTTGTAAATTTCACTCCTTTGTTCCTTCGGTATTCTACTGCCATTGTTTCATTAAGAAATTAACAAAATACTGTAGTTATTTAAAATGTAAAGAAAGTTCCAAAGTATTTAAAATATTTATTCCTTATCACTTTTACAACATTTTCATAACAAAAACGTGAACTAAAACACATGAGCTTTAAATCTATTGCTGGATTTACAGAACACAGAAATTATGCAAGGGAGATAGTTCATTTAGGTTTCATTCATTAAGAAATTTAACAAAATAATTATTTAAAATATAAAGAAAGTTCCAAAGTATTTAATAAAATTTTTATTCCTTATCACTTTTACAACATTTTCATTACAAAAACGTGAAATAAAACACATGAGCTTTAAATTTATTGCTGGATTTACAGAATGCAGAAATTGTGCTAGGGAGATAATTTGATAAAAGAATTTAACATAGATATCACTAGAGAATTTAACATTTCCCAATTCATCTCTCTTATTTCAACGGTAACCCCTAATTTTTATATTTTACATATGTAAACTATATAATGAATTAAAAACACATGCAAAGTTTAAACAAAATCTATAATAGATTTTTCAAGCTATCCTCACATATAATCATTTTCGCTATCATTTCTATGTAAAATCCTGAAATTTTCAATTTCAGTTTTTGTGCTTAAATGCACGGTGACCCCCAAATTTTATTTTACATTTTGAACTATAATACAATTATGTTTCTACACAGAAAATTTCACAAAATACTACAATAGGAAATTAATACCCTGCAGACCCCTTAAAAAACATATTTCAGCTGACTTTGTCACAGGTGCAAAACATTAAGGAGAATATGCTTACTTTTTGGGAGCACATGATGATACGTCCAGTGTGAGGTTCACACTGCTAGTGCTTAAATTTTGTGGTGTTAATAATCATTTTTGTTTATGTGCTTTGTCATGCTCTCCATTAATGTTACATTTGAATTGCAGTATTTATGGATTTTCGAGTTTAGAATTCTATCCTTCTCTTGTACTTGTTTGCCATTGTATTTAGTCATCAACAGTCAAGTCACAACAATAAACTACTTCTCAAAGTGTATATAACATGGTCATCAACCATCAAAACAATAAACTGTTGCACCACTGCACAACATACTTTCTGTGGAAGCAAAAATATGTTAAAGCATTAAATAACATATTGAAACTGTTTACTGTGAAAGTGCTTTTGTTCGTGGGCCTCCAATTTTCGTGAATTTCGTAGTTCACTAAAACCATGAAATAAAGTTCTCAACAGAAGGCATATTTCCCTTAAGTTTTAATGAATAGAATTTGAAACCACGAATTGAAGTACCCATGAAATAATAATATCTCTATAAACCACAAAAATTGATGTCCATGAATAAAAGTACTTCCACAGTATTTGAAATATATGAAAAGACCATTTGAGCCAATTCCAAAATGATAATAAAATCTGCATAGCTATGAAAATACATGTATTTTTTATTACTTGCAAAATGAAGAGTCGAAATAATGATGACTAGAGTCAACATTTTATTAAAGTGAAGGAAAGACAATTTAAGTTATCAAGTCTAGAATTCGTGATATATGAACATCAACAGATATCATTTCAATATTTATTAAAACTCAATTCATATACAAGCCAGCTTGTATTTTTTTACAATAATATGCAAGAAACAGAGAATATTAAAACAGGTTATACATTGCGTTTTCAAATGGTCTGAAACAGGAAGAATATGAGAATCGACAAGCATCACTGTGGTACCCTATACAAAAATCTTGAATTCAAATACACATCATATATGTTAGTTCTTATACTGCGATAAATGGAAAGGTGTGACATTATAAAAGTCACAACTTGCCTGATTTTATTTTAAAAGAAAATAGCTAAATTAAAAATTGAAAAAACTGACACAAAGAAAAAGCCCACTAGCAATGTCTCCAGCCAACCCCTCAAATTTCAGACCATGGAAAAGTATTCCCTATAAACAATGTAGAAAACCTAAGCATTGTAGTAAAAAATCATGAGAAATTTTATGACAAGAGAACTTATGCCAACAAAACTTAATTCTGTAAATTTTTAAGCCAGAAAAAACCATAAATATGTGAACAAATTGGCATAGCATACCAAAAACACTACATGCACAACTATTTATTGCAGAGAAGAATCTTGTAAAGTTTGGTTACTGTTGAATCAAAGATTCAGAAGAAAGGGGCAATCGCTTTAGCAACATATTGATCTTGACTAAAAATAAGACAATTCAACTACTCACATGTATGTGCTTAAAAATTCTGTTGACTTATGAATTCAGAGGAGGATTGGATAGAGCTGTCACACAAATTTTATGACTTCATGAAGGGGCTTTGTCAAAAATAATAAGAAAAAAATTTATCTTGTTTTCTCAACCTGCCAATGCAAATGAAACACCTCTGGGAAGACCATTTTACATGAGTTGATATCAGAAATATCGAATTACATATCATACCTTGGATAATATTACAGTAGCTCTTACATCAAATTCTTTTTTTCAAACAATGAAATCATGATTTTTTACATATAACTGTAATTGTATCATACAAATATAGTTGAATTTCATCACAACTACATACAAGTATGATTAAACATTTATGGTATCTTTCTGTACCTATACTTACAAAAATTCAGCAAATATGATGCCACAACACAACAAATTAGTATTCATAATCATATAAATGAATGTAGAAGTATTTCAGTGACATCTTCATTTGTTAACAAACACCTTTTATTCCGGTGGAATATAAAATATCCATCTATTCACATATAACTAACAGTCACAAACTTACATATCTAGTAAATATAACTAAAACTCTACAGATATGAAGTTTTCTATTGCCAAAAAAAAAAGAGCCATCAACATATTATCTTTGATTTTAATCCCTTGTTATATAGTCAGTGTGCACTTCATATGTTACTACATCTACAGATGGTTTATACAGTCTTATCCTTTTCATAATCCACACTTCTAGATGGATCAGTGGGAAACAGTCTCTGGCACTGGGTCATCATTCTTTTTAATCCCTGAAAATAAAACAAAATATTACATGAATACCTGCAATATAAATAATATTGTTTCCAAGTAATATGCAAATAAAATTCATAACCACCTTTTAAATAACAATTCTAGATTATGATGACTTTTTGGTATGCATGATAAGACACACTGCAACTTTTAACTAGATGTACTCTGTTCAGGCTATAAAGCTATACCCCCTTCCACCATATTTTTTTCTCACCAAATGTACATTATAAAAGATATCTTTCAAATCAAATTACACATGTATCCGCCTTTAATTCTGTAAAACTATAACGAGAGGTAATGTGCCCATACCATACTAGGCACCCTAATTTCTCCATGCGATCCACAACTCTAAAGATGTCTTTACTGTACATTCCCTCAATTGACCCACAGCATAATTTTTAATGCATATCTTCATACAGTATGCTAACTCGGAGATAGTATATGGGCTTACAAAGTGACAAACTTGTAACAACACAGAAATACCCTTAGGTTAAAATATCTCCAAATGCTTCTGCCAGATAGTTAGATCATTTCATAAGGTGAACTACATATAGAATAAGATTAACTGATATCAACCATACCAAAAGGAATAAAACTAAAGCTGTCGCTGAACTGCAGCCAGTTATATCCTGCTCACTGAACCCTGAATCAATATGGCAAGTGCAAATTTAAGTTTGTGTGGACATAATAAAAGTGTGGACACAATTCAAGTTTAGACCCAATGATATACCTCCTCTTTTGTCCAGAAATATTCAATGTTGAATTACCCCCCCCCCCCTTAAAATTTTGGACAGCACCCATATTACTTCATGCACATCTTCAAGTGTATTCTTTACTTGTTTTACATTTCATCAAAATCCAAGCACCCGTTTTAGAGGACATTCACTGCCAAGGTAAACATTTTTTTCAGAAAATATTGAAAGACGATTTTATCTCCCCTTCAAAATTTCGGGCAGCAAACATGATTATTTTTTTTATCATGCACATCTTTAAGTTTAAACATTGTGATAGTTTCCTAAAATCGAAGAACCTTTATAGGAGTACTGCTGAAGAGGTTGATTATATCGGATTTTATATTTATTCCTATATACTATGTCTGGGAAAAGTTCACTAGTATCCAAAACTACTTATAGGATACTGTACTTAAAAAAACAACAGCCAGGCAGCCGGCATAGAAATATCTGTATTACATACTGTGGAAGAAACAGGAAGATATACTTATCATACGATTATAGTCTGTGTATGCAGTCGATACGATGTTATATCGACCTGAGAAAAGCATATCGACCGAGGATGAAATCCGAGGTGGAGATGCTTTTGCAGGTCGATATAACATCGTATCGACCTCATCCACAGACTACAATTATTATATTATTAATTTACATGAACACTGAAAAGGTATGTTTATCCTTTGTCTAAATTATCAAATTCAAGATATATTTTAAATATTTCAAAAATTAATCTATTTAAAAACTAATTAGCACTATAATATAATTACAGTGTGTATGGACATGTTATTGATTATTGAAAAATACATAAAATAAATTAAACAAGATTAAAAGCATTCATAGAAACATGCGATATGCATTTCTATTTTTAGTAACATGCGATTTAACTTTTTGATATGCTGTTTTCTAGTCAATCTCTTAAATATACAGTGGGTCATGTGATCAGTTCTCCACTAATCAAATTTCTCAAACGATATCAAATTAATAATATTATGAAATACTTCTAGCTAGACATTTAAATATTTGCATAAATCAATTGTTAATTACCTGCATATATTTTCTCTGAGTTTCATCGTTTAACACATGAGCAACATTCCTAGATGAGATTTTTTCACGACCAGTACGGGCATGGATACCAACCATAGTTACTCCTATTGGCCATGGAGCATTTCCTATTGCCATTTCTAAATAAGCATCATTAGCCTGAAAAACAGAGGTATACTTACTGATAAATAAGAACCATTACAGCAAAATCATCACTTAATCAGAAACTTTAGTAATAAACAAGATGTGTTTGTGAAACACTACATATGCCCCCAGATTCCCAATTTTCCCCCTTTTGGACCCCTATGACCTTGACCTTTGACCTTTGACCTAATTTTTTTTTGCATATTTATGTTCCGTCTTGACTAGACCTATACACTTGCCAAGTATCAAAAGTCTACCTTATATAGTTCAAAAGTTATAGCCAAGGTTAATGTTTCGGACAAACAGACAGACAGACAGACAGACAGACAGGACAAAAACAATATGCCCCCCGATCCTCGATCTGGGGCCATAAAAAATGATAATTATACGATCATTATTAAAATGCTATCTTAAGTGAAAGAGGTAAAGGTTTGATCTTAGACACAAAAAACTTTCAAAATACATAGCATTTAAGAGTGACATCAAAACTGAAATGGCAGAAAAGGCAACATTTTCAAGTGCAGATAGTTAATTACAAAGTCAGTTCAGTGAGTTAGTCTAGTTCAGGGCAGGGTTCATTGGTTGTATATTTTTACAATGTCACTGAAAGACTACTACCCATCCATTCATTCAAAATTTATATAAAATGTTGATCTGGAATATATAAATACTGAATCTGATTCAGGCAGTCTTTTGACCATTCAAGGATGTCACGTTTTGGTATTTGTGTCAAGATTTTATGGACTATGTATTATAATATTTTGCACACAAAACCTTTATTTTGTTTGATAATTTCATTTTATACATCTTAAGCAGCATTGTTACAAGATTTCATTAAATCCCATTTATTTTGTCAATTTCGATCATGGATAGACATTGCTCATGTTAAACCTATGAAAAATTCAGGAGTTCAGTTAACCTCAAATCTTTCACCACTTGTATCTAAAAAAAAAACGACATCAGCAAACTATCAATTTTTTCGCTAAAATTACTTCTTCTTCAGTTGTCTAACAAAAATAACATTTATTTAAAATCCTATTTACATTTTCAAATTGACAAGCGGTCATCCTTAACGACACAGGATAATTCCCTGTTTCAACAACAATGGAATAGTGTGTACTTAGAATATACAAATAAATTTGAATGATGCAACTTCATTAGCTTTTTATCAAATGTTTGTAACAAAAAACTCATCATACAATTATAATGCCCACAATTAGTGAATTGTTTGTCTAAAATAACGCAATCAAATACAACAAAGTTCTATAGAAGAAGTAATTATCAAAGGCATTTAGTATTTTACACAATATTTTCAGTGGACATTGTTCATATTCGAGGAAAATGCTTGTCTAATTTATAGGTACTATATACCAACCTTTATGTAATCTCTAGTCATTAGATGTTTTAAAATAATAACCATAGAGTCTAAAATGTCTTCATCTACTTTCTACAAATAGATAAAGTAATATTTATTTTTATGAAAGCTTCCAAGTTGATTAAACATTTAAATATTGTACTTGATTTTTTGTAAATAGTATTGTTATGGAAAAGTAACAGTTAATAGAGGTACAAACTTCATAGATATGAAGATACAGATCAAATATCCACCTCATAACACAGAAACATTAAGTATTCCCTCATGTATTTACAACAAGAGTATCAATTTAATGGGTATAAATTATTAATTCCAATAAAATACACTTCCCTATGATTTGAGGTAAGGTCAAAAAGCATATCTGAATAAACTGTCAACATGATCAGTACAGAAAAACTGTTACAAAAAAATAGAAGAATGTGTCCATAGGACACAGATGCCTCCGCCTCCTTGGAATCAAAACCCTTAAATTATTAAAGGCATAACTATGTACAATATATATATCAAATAATTATCAAAAAGGATCTTTCTCCTGTGATAAATAGGCACTGGAACTGGTTTGGTTTTGATATAATGTGTAGTTCCAACAAATAATCTGAGAAACAGTCTAATATGTAATACTAATGTATTTTTAGCAACTGTGACCTTGACCTTGGGGTATCAACGCTAAAATCTATGGAATTATGTCTTTTGTGATAAATAAGCAAGTGACCAAGTTTGGTTTTGATCAGATGGAGGATACTCAAGTTATCATTCGGAAACCAAAATTTTATTGAAGTTTTAGTCTATTTTTAGCAACTGTGACCTTGACCTTCGTGGTACCATCCCAGAAATCAATAGGCTTATGTATTTGGTGATAAGCAAGCATGTGACCAAGTTTGTTTTTAATCCGATGTAGAATACTCAAGTTATCATCCGGAAACCTAAATTTTATTGAAATTTTAGTCTATTTTTAGCAACTGTGACCTTGACCTTGGGGGTACCATCCTTGAAATCAATAGGCTTCTGTTTTGGTAATAAGCAAGCATGTGACCAAGTTTGGTTTTGATCAGATGTAGTATACTCAAGTTATCATCCGGAAACCAAAATTTTATTGAAAGTTCAGTCTATTTTTAGCAACTGTGACCTTGACCTTGGGGTTAACAACCCAGAAATCGATAGGGTTCTGTCTTGGGTGATAAGCAAGCATGTGACCAAGTTTGGTTTTGATCCAATGAAGAATACTAAAGTTATCATCCGGAAACCAAAATTTTATTGAAATTTTGGTCTATTTTTAGCAACTGTGACCTTGACCTTGGGGGTACCAACCCGTAAATTGATAGGGTTCTGTTTTGGGTGATAAGCAAGCATGTGACCAAGTTTGGTTTTGATCCTATGAAGTATTTTCAAGTTATCATCCGGAAACCAAAATTTTATTGAAATTTTAGTCTATTTTTAGCAACTGTGAACTTAAACATGGGGGTACCAACCTGGAAATCAATTGGGTTCTGTCTTGGGTGATTAGTGAGCATGTGACTAAGTTTGGTTTTGATCCGATGCAGGATACTCAAGTTATCATCCAGAAACCAAAAAGATGGACATGCGGACGTACTGACGTACAGACGGACGGACGTACGGATCAGGGTAAACCTTAATGCCCCCGACCGCCTAGCGGCGGGTGCATAATCAATAAGGCGTATACATGTATATATAAACTAATGCAAACAAATTTGATTTCAGTATGTAAACTTACTTTATGCTTGAGATTTCTAAACAGAGGTTTCATATAAGCTACAGTTTGTGACTGTATAGCACTAGCTTCACGTCCTCTCCTTGACATCTTTTCTTCTGATGACCGACTGTTCAATTTATCTCCCCAAGCTTTTAAAATGAACTAAAAATAAATCAAAACTGATTAAAAAGTATATGAATGAAGATATTTCAAGTCCCTTAAGCAGTCTGATATTATATTGAGATATTCTGCATATACTACTTGACAAAAATTCCTTTACAATTTATTTACAAAAACAAATCAACATTTCATTTCATTTACTTTAAATTGAAATTTGTTATGTGTCATAGCGCATTTGACTAGCTAATTTAAACATAGGTAATCAACGATTACAGAGTTTGCCTCATTATGGCACTTTGTCACAGTAACAAAATTTTGACTGGATGTTGACATCATATTTGCATGCCTAAGAAAGGTTACATGATCCTACCATGTATAGTGACTGAGATCTGAACTTGCCTGAAAACTTGGACATAAATCACTCATGCATAAAACATAAGTCAAAGTGACCTACTTTTGCCTGGATGTGCTGATGTACCATCAGGGATGCATGCCTATGCAAGGTTACATGATCCTACCATATAAAGTGACTGAGATCTGAACTTGTCCAAAAACTTGGATGTAAATCAATCAAGTGGAAAATATAGGTCAAAGTGACCTAATTTTGTCTGGATGCTGATCTACCATCAGAGTTATATGCATATGCCAGGTTACATGATTGTACCATGTACATGTATAGTGACTAAGATCTGAACTCGTCCTTAAACTTGAATGTAAATCAATCAAGCGTAAAATATAGGTCAAAGTGTCCTAATTTTGCCTGGATGCTGATTCACCATCAGAGTTGCATGCATATGCAAGGTTACATGATCCTACCATGTATAGTGACTAAGATATGAACTCGTCCGAAAACTTGAGTGTAAATCAATCAAAAGTAAAATATAGGTCAAAGTGACCTAATTTTGCCTGGATGCTGATACACCATCAGAGTTGCATGCATATGGAAGATTACATGATCCTACCATGTATAGTGACTGAGATCTGAACTCATCCGAAAACTTGAATGTAAATCAATCAAGCGTAAAATATAGGTCAAAGTGACCTAATTTTGCCTGGATACTGACCTTCCATAAGAGATGCATGCATATGCAAGGTTACATGACCCTACCATGTATAGTGACTAAGATCTGAACTCGGACGTAAACTTGAATGTTAGTCGTTCAAGCGGAAAATATAGGTCAAAGTGACCTAATTTTGCCTGGATGCTGACCTACCATCAGAGATGCATGCATATGCAAGGTTACATGATCCTACCATGTATAGTGACTGAGATCTGAACTCGGACGTAAACTTGAATGTAAGTCATTCAAGCGGAAAATATAGGTCAAAGTGACCCAATTTTGCCTGGATGCTGACCTACCATCAGAGATGCATGCATATTCAAGGCTACATAATCCTACCATGTATAGTGACTGAGATCTGAACTCGGACGTAAACTTGAATGTAAGTCGTTCAAGCGGAAAATATACGTAAGAGAGACCCAATTTTCTTGGAGGCTGTGAGACAGCCCAAGATGCACCTGCATACAAAGTTTGATGATCCTACCATGCATAGTTGCAGAGATATATGCCCAAATGCGGACACGGACGTAGACGCGGACGCGGACGAGGCCGCCGGGGGTACTCCAATAGTTCCCCTCAACTTCGTTGAGGCGAACTAAAAATGAAGAGTCAGATACAGGTAGACTTTATTTTTGTGCTGAAATGGTCATTTGCCAACTCTCTCTTTGTGACATCATAACTGACAGAGAGATGTGAAACGTCATATTTCCTCCACTTTGCTTTGGATTAACTCCCTTTCCCTGTAAATAATGTTTGGTTCTCAACCTTTTAAAACACCATATTCATAGAACACTGACATCTACATTTTTCATTTAACTTCTAATTTAGATTATAAGCTATTTCCAGAAATACAAAAATTCACATGAATATAATGTTCATTTCTATCAACCTAAAGATACTTTTCCATATATTTCATTTGTAAAATGGCTAAAAATTAGCAAACTTTGATCTAAATTCTAGAAAAAACAAGCATGGTGACCCATATTTTTATTGCAGATGTTAGTACTGTAGGATGGAGTCTTCAATTGTGCCAATTTATATCAAACTCTCATGGATGGGCATATTAGTGTCTGTCTACTATAGAATTTAAGATTTATTTTGCAACAGAACACATCTGAGGGTATAACATAAAACCTTGCAATTTCCTGTTGAATGGAAATGCTTTATAACTAGAGGCTCACATGAGCCTGTATTGCTCACCTGGTGACTGCTTTTATACATTGTCACCAAAAGACCTGCCCCTTCATACTATAAATCAGCATAAGATGTTACATTTTCAATCTTGGATGAGGTACAAACATAAAAATCACAAACTTTGAAAGGGACCACCCAAAGAAATTGTAGCTAAGTTTGGTTCCAATTGGCTCAGTACGTTCAGAGGAGAAGACATTTGAATGCATTTCCTGTGGGGTTCCTATGTTCCAGTATTCCATGTTGGCAGCCATCTTGGATGAGGTACAAAGGTAAAAATCACAAACTTTAAAGAGGACCACCCAAAGACTATTGTGACCAAGTTTTGTTCAATTTGGCATGGTTGTTTCAGAGGAGAAGATCTTTGGATGCATTTCCCATAGGGTATCTATGTTAAACTATGCTCCCTGCTGGTGGCCATCTTGAATGAGGTATGACCATAAAAATCACAAACTTTCAAGGGGACCACCTGGACACTAATGTGACCAAGTTTGGTTCCAATTGGCTCAGTAGTTTCAGAGAAGAAGATTTTTGAAAACATTTCCTTTAGGGTCCCATGTTAAACTATGTCCCGTGCTTTCAATAATCTTATATGAGGTACAAACATAAAAATATAAAAATTTAAAGGGGACCAGCCAAAGACAATTGTATCCAAGTTTGGTTCCTATTGGCTCATAGTGGTTTCATGAGAAAAGACCTTTGAATGCATTTCCCATAGGGTCCCTATGTTAAACTATGTTCCACGCTCAGGCCATCTTGGATGAGGTGCGAACATGAAAATCATAAACTTGAAAGGAGACCATCCAAGAACTATTATGACAAGGTTTGGATCCAATTGGTTGGGTAGTTTCAGCAGAGCAGATCTTTGAATGCATTTCTCATAGGGTCCCTTTGTTAAACTATGTTCCACGCTGGCAGCCATCTTAAATGAGGTACAACCACAAAAATCATAAACTTTAAAGGGGCCACCTGAGGACTATTGTGACAAAATTTGGTCCCCATTGGCTCAGTAGTTTCAGAGGAGAAGATCTTTGAATGCATTTCCCATAGGGTCCTATGTTGAACTATGTTCCTTAGTGGCAGCCATCTTGGATGAGATCCAAACCTGCTAAACATATGTAGAAATTGTAGTCCTGGAAAGCTCAACACTTTTGCAATTCACATTTAACCTCTATCTCATACAGTTTTTGAAATACAGTGAAATCTGTCTAAACCGAACCCTGACAAAACCCAAAACCTGTCTAAACCAAACATAATGTGAAGACCCTTTCTATCAATTTCTTTATATTTTGAACCTGTGTAAATCGAACATCTGTCTAATCCGAACAAAATCTTCAGTCCCAGAGGGGTTCGGTTTAGACAGGTTTCACTGTAAAAGTAAAAACATTAAAAAAATTGAGAAAATTCAAAGAAAAGGGGCAATAACTCCTATGTGGTAGATTTTCAGATTTTCTTCAAATTGCAGGACATGTAGATCTTACTATGCGGACCATTTTTGTAATTTAAACTTCACTTTTATCTTCTACCATTTTCAATATATGAGACTAAAAGTAACCAAAAAAAAACGAAAATTTTACAGAAAAGAATAACTCCAAGACGGGTTATTGGATATTCTTCAAAATTGCAGGGCGGGTAGGTCTCATCATGCTGATCATTTTTACCACCATGTCAGATTCTTGATATCTGTAATGATTTTCGAGTAATTTGCAAAAAAGGGCAATTTACCACTATGTTCTATTTTTAGTAACAGTGGCCATTTTGTTTGGTCTACGGACATAAAAATCACAAACTTGAAAGATGGTGATGATTCAGGCCAAGTTTGGTTAGTATTGGGCCAGTAGATTCAGAG
Organism: Modiolus philippinarum; assembly: GCA_002080025.1. Lineage (NCBI taxonomy): Eukaryota > Metazoa > Mollusca > Bivalvia > Mytilida > Modiolidae > Modiolus > Modiolus philippinarum. The sequence goes on along the minus strand of MJUU01046947.1, from coordinate 91,464 downwards.
GAGAAGATCTTTGAATAAAAGTTAACGGACAGAATGACAGACCACGGACGGATGACAGACGCAGAGTGATGGCAAAAGCTCACATGGCCTTTGGCTAGGTTAGCTAAAAAACATGAAAAAATGATTTCTTATTTTAGGAGAGGCATAAACTGAAAAATGGTCATCCAAACAGTTAAATTGATTTCAGCGTAAGCTAACATTCCTTTTACATATTTATGGCATATCTGTTTTCAAGATGTTAACAGATCTTCCCTTTAAAGCTTAAGATTGTTGTTTCCTCTGCAGAATTTTACTTTACTACTGGCTTTGACATGTTCAAAATGGTGGGTGTGTTGTAAGAAGCAGGCTATGCTTACTCTACAGATGCACTTCATCGCACCCATTGTTTTAAATTGGGTCCATGTAGTTCATCCATGTGTGTATATGTCTCCTTTTTTTTCTGTGCGGTACCTGTATGGTGTCTTTGTGTTTCTGATGTTGCTGTTGTCTTTTGGATTATTATTTTTTAGACTGATGGTTCAGTTCTCACCTACTTAATGTGCATTTTCTTCATATCTTCTCATTTTTATCATCATCATTATAGTTTTATATTGATGCATTTATTTTCATCTCTTCAGGAAATATTGCCTACCTTTAAAAATCTTAGACAAATTTCCATGTCTTTTTCTGGATCTCCTTGTCCCAGTTCATCATGCATTTTCTTCAATGAACAAAGAAAATAAATTTAGTAAATTAATAATAACAAATGTTATGAATTTAATGGTAGGAAATTTCCAGATCAAAATGAAAAAAAGATCTGAAAAAAAACCCTAAATCATATCTTGAAATCTTATGTAAAAATAATATCAGCATTTTCAAATACCATATAAGTGGTCATTTTCGCGAGGACTTAATTTTGGCTTTATTCACGACCATTCTGAAGTCACGATAGTTGCATCCCACAAAATATAATTTATATGAGACTTTATACAGTAAATGGTAAGCAATGGCGAAAATTTTAGTCCAGCGAAAATATAATATAGCAATTTTGAAAGAAATCGAAAAATTTGTGTCCCACGAATATAACCACTTATATGGTATTAAGTTGGTAAGAAATGTTTTTACAGGATTCAATCCAAGAGCTAAGCCTGCATTGGAGATTCTATCTTCAATAAAGCTCAATATTTTTCATATAGGGCATTGTGATCTTTGTTTGTTGTACTTGATATAATAACATTTACATACAAAGTAGAACACAACAGGTCTAATAACTATGTAGCCATCATAGCATATAGAGAAATATGTGAAACAGTTTTGGGATTCAAAGTTTGATTCCATAAGTTAGCTACATTTTACAATAAAACCTATTTATCAGATATTTATTTAAACTAAAAAATCTGCTACAGAATAAAAATATACTGCTGTCCCAAGAACACATGATACGCCCATCCACAGTCAACTAGATCTTTTTGACATTATTGGACCACAACAAAATTTGACTGAAAAAAAAATAAAAAAGATTATGTGGCTTACCAACATTTAACAAAATTCAAATTAATATGTTAAGTCAATGAATAGAACAGGTGCAAAAAAATTTTTTTTTCAAAAAAATATTAAGTCCAAGGGCCAAAACTCTATAAAATAATCAGAGTGGTACTTCATTCACACTTAACTTGTAACTCACATCAATACAATCATATACCAAATAACAAATCAGGATACAAAGACTTGCAAAGAAAAGCTGTAGAAAACTGATATTTTTCAAAACTTTACTCAATCCAAGAGATGTAACTCAACAAATCAAACCAAATTAAAAGTTTATCTGTATCTCAACTAGATACACTCATATACCCAATACTCGATCTACTTGTCATGCGGTTATAGGAAAATCAAAGCGTCAAAACGCAGTATTACTGTTTTCTAGCTTTATGATCGCATGCAAGCAAGAAATTTACAGCTTTATACTAGTTTGCAACTAGAGTAGGGGCAGTAAAAAAATCAACAGAAAGTTGTTTTT
>MJUU01046947.1:41676-52004 GCA_002080025.1 Modiolus philippinarum | reverse complement strand
TAGGTGAGATACAGATCAAGTTCGAATTTGGTTCCAGTCAGTTGATTTTGTACAGAGTTATGGCCCTTGGACTTAGTGAAATTTTGAAAAATATAGGTTTCCGGAGTTTTTTTCTGTAACTGCTTTACATATTGAATTGGTATTTGGTATATGAGTATATCTAGGTGAGATACAGTTTAAGTTCAAATTTGGTTTGGTTGGTTGATTTTGTACAGAGTTATGACCCTTGGACTTTGTTAATTTTTGAAAAACATCAGTTTCTCCACCTTTTCTTTACATTGTGTGAATATGTTGATTTGATATATAGTTTATGATTGTATGTTTATAAATTATGGATTAAGTTTAAATTTGGTTCCTGTTTAATGATTTTTGTGGACAGTTATGGCCTTTGAATTTAATATTTTTTTGAAAATTAATTTTTTACATATTAATTTGATATTTGTTGAATGGTTACATCTTGGTAAGGCACATATTCTGTTTGATTTTTTCTCAATCAAAATTTTGTTGTGGTCCAACAATGCCATAAAGTTTGAGTTGACAGTGGATGGGCGTATCATGCGCTCTTGGCGCAGCACTTTATTCACAATTGACTCAGTCCAGTTGCCAACTGAATTTTACTGTTGTTACGATTGTTTTTTGATTTATCACATTGGCTATTAGGGGGAAGGTTTGGGCCCAATAAAACTAGTTTAACCCCGCCACAGCAGGTTTGCACCTGTCCTAAGTCAGGAAATTTATTAAGCCTTTGTGTGTCTTGTCTTTTTTCTAGTTAGTTTACTTTATGTCTATAGGAGTCTAGGATGATGTTTATTTCGCTGAACTTGATTACTCTTTATTCAGGGGCTGACTCCAACCTGCCATTGGGTGTGGGGTTTTCTCACCGTTCATTGAAGATCTTATGGTGGCTTCGAGTTGTTATTACTCCCCTTTGGGTTGTTGTCTCTTTGAAACATTCCCTGCTTCCCTTCTTTTTTAGCTCACCTGACCCGAAGGGTCAGTGTGAGCTATTGCCATCACTTGGCGTCCGTCGTCCGTCGTCCGTCGTCCGTCCGTCCGTCCGTCGTCTGTTAACTTTTCACATATTCATCTTCTCCTCTGAAACCACTGAAGCAAATTCAACCAAACTTTACAGGAATGATGTATGGAAGGTCCTTTACAAAGATTGCTCNAAACCTTTACTAAATTTTATCATCGATATAAAGACTTAGTTCATAAATACAAGGACAATGCAACCTGTAAACATCTAATCAAGGCTGGTATTTCACATCCCTTATTTTACGGTAATGTTTTACATAAGAGTAAAAAATACTTAACCCTGTCTTTCCTGATTACGGCTCCAGTCGTAGTTTGAATAAAACCTGCATTAATGTCCAGTAGGGCGCACCATAGATCTGAATTCAAATTCTTTTGTTTTATTTCAGGTGACAAGCCACTTTGAAAAGTTTTCATAGAAAGAAGTTATAATCACACGTTTCCTAGAAATTACGGCCACTAAACTGACGTTTGGCTTTGATAGACTTGAAATTCTCCGAAATTTAAGGGGGGTGGGTAACAGAAAACGAGATTTCAGACATGAAAGGAACCTGAATCTCAAAACATTTCAGCATTATATTACACATAGGTAAATAAAGGATGCAGAAATAATACACAAGAATGAAAAAAATGCAATCTGGGGGTAACTTGGACCCTACCAAGCTGAAAAATCACAAAATTGGCATTTTTGACGCTACCGGCTTTCCATAAACATCTCTAGCCAGCGTTATGCTCGACCAATCGGTGTCACTAATCTAAAAGAGGTCACATGATAATAATACTAGCTACTGATATGAAAGTTAGCGTACCTGACCTTACTTCATGACTTCCAGGTTGACTTTAAGAAGTAAAAATCGTCGAAAAATGCCTTTTTCTGCTGGGGTTGGGTATTTAACAAAACACATTCTAAATTTCTAAAATCTGTATTGCATGGACACGGGTTATGTGTTCCGGTATATGCATGAAATCATTATGCTTAATTCCTCACAGGAAGGGATCTTGGTGGAAGCTGTATACTGAGGGTACATAACTTACTTTGTCAGTTGGTAATGGGTCTGGATCTGGCATGTCAGTTAACTGCTAGTAGTCTCTTGTGATTTCATGTTTATGTCCGTATATTTAGTTCTTTCAGTTTCATTTTTACACGCCCATCGAAAGCGGACGTATTATGGTATACCCTCCGTCCGTCCGTCCGTCCGTCCGTCCGTCTGTCAGTGTTAACTTTTTTGTTTCCGGAGATTTTTTCTGTAACCGCTTGAACTATTTATTTCATATTTGGTATATGACTATATCTAGGTGAAATACAGATCAAGCTTGAATTTGGTTCCGGTCGGTTCATTTTGTACAGAGTTATGGCCCTTGGACTTAGTGAAATTTTGAAAAATATAGATTTCTGGAGTTTTTTCTGTAACCGCTTGACATATTGATTTCATATTTGGTATATGAGTATATCTAGGCGAGATACAGATCAAGTTTGAATTTGGTTCCGGTCGGTTGATTTTGTACTGAGTTATGACCCTTTGACTTAGTGAAATTTTGAAAAATATAGGTTTCCGGAGTTTTTTTCTGTAACCTCTTGACATATCGATTTCATATTTTTGGTATATAACTATATCTAGGTGAGATACAGATCAAGATCGAATTTGGTTCCAGCGGGTTGATCTTGTACAGAGTTATGACCCTTGGACTTACTGAAATTTTGAAAAATATAGGTTTCCGGAGTTTTTTCTGAAACCGCTTGACATATTGATTTCATATTTGGTATATGACTATATGTAGGTGAGATACAGATCAAGTTCGAATTTGGTTCCAGTCAGTTGATTTTGTACAGAGTTATGGCCCTTGGACTTAGTGAAATTTTGAAAAATATAGGTTTCGGGAGTTTTTTTTCTATAACTGCGTGACATATTGAATTGGTATTTGGTATATGAGTATATCTAAGTGAGATACAGTTCAAGTTAAAATTTGGTTTGGTTGGTTGATTTTGTACAGAATTATGACCCTTGGACTTTGAAAATTTTTGAAAAACATCAGTTTCTCCACCTTTTCTTTACATTGTGTGAATATGTTGATTTGATATACAGGGATTTACGGGACGCATAAAACATGCGTCTGGTACGCAAAAATAAATGACAGGATGCAAATTTTATTACAATATGCATCCGATGGGACGCAACACAAATAATGTATAAAAATACTAAGGATATCTGCACTAATATCATCATGACATTTGTGTTCAGGCGGGGGTTAATACAGAAATAAAGACACACAACAAACTTGATTTTTTTAAACTTGCACATTATCAACATGATGCAATGTATCTTTGCGCTTAAGTTAAATACACCCTGCTGCACCTGAATTGGTATTCAGCAACTCCGACTACAGAGCTGCTGGACACATCCCCAGATGGTAAGCAGGGAAATGCCCCATCCATGCATGGTAGTCAAGTCAAAATACGGAAAGCATAACCACGAACCATTGTAGCCAAACAGTGTGCAGAAACACAAAATCCCGTTCAGTATCAAGACCCATTCCTTAATTTTTGTTCTAGTGCAGACTTGCTGGGAGTCGAATATAGAAGGCTTAATTTCCTGCCACTACCCATTTTTTTACTGGAAAATTGATGAAATGGGTAGGGGTAGGAAATTTATTCCTCCAATCAAAACTCCTTACCCCTTTTGTCTCTTCCACCTGTATTACTTTTTGTGTGGGTAATTTTTTGAATTTATTAACTGGCTTTCGCCCTGATATAGCTATATAATGCTTACTGGACGTAAAACTTAAACTAATAATCAATCAAGAAAAAAATATGTGACATCATCGGACCCACATTTTCTTCAGAAGGACCCAGGAAAATTTTTAAGTTGGGTCCTGGGACCCCACCTGACAGAAACGGAGGTAAATCCCTGTGATATATAGTTTATGATTGTATGTTTATAAATTATGGATTAAGTTTAAATTTGGTTCCTGTTTAATGATTTTTGTGGACAGTTATGGCCTTTGGATTTAATATTTTTTTGAAAATTCATTTTTAGCTCACCTGGCTATGCCAGGGTGAGCTTTTGCTATCACTTGGCATCCGTCGTCCGTCGTCTGTCCGTCCGTCCGTCGTTAGCTCACTTTAAAAAATCTTCTCCTCTGAAACTACTGGAGGGATTGGTTTGAAACTTTATAGTAATCATCTATGACATGTCCTGTACAAACGATCCTCATTTTATTATGATCCGATGAAAAACATGGCCGCCAGTGCTAAAAATAGAACCTTGGGGTAAAATGCAGTTTTTAGCCAATAACTCAAAAACCGATGCAGATATCAAAAACCTGACATGGTGTAAAATTGTTCAGAATGATGAGATCTATCTACCCTGCAATTTTGAAGAAAATCGGAAAACCGTCTCAGAGTTACATCCCTTTTTCCATAAAATTTTCAAAATTTAAGCCTTTTTTATTTTTTATTTAAAAAAACTGTAACAGATAGAGGTGAAGTGTAAATTGCAAAAATGTTCAGCATATCAAGATCTACATACTCTGAAATTTTGAAGAAAATCCAACTGCCTGTGTTGTAGTTATTGACTCTTTTTCACAAAAAAAAAAAAAAAAAAAAAAAAAAAAATCAATGCCATATGGTTATGGGTTATTTCCCTTTAAAACCTGTTTTCAAATCTTCTTTAATTTACTTTTCTCTTTTAATTTTTATAGAAATTTGCTGCTATCTGTTTATTAAAAATAATCATTTGTTACATAATCAAGAGCAAAAAAGTGTTTTTTGTACAAATTTTAACTTTTTTTTTGCAAAAATACTTTCATAAACTATACTTATTTCACAAATTAATAATAATTGTATATTAATACATGTTGTACGTCCCAATCAGTCAATGTTTGCCCACCTTGGAAATATCATTCCCAGATAAATATTGAAGTAGCATCATACCTTCAATGTCTGCTTAACTTTCTAACTGACCTGCATGGCTATGCCTTGGTAGTTTTTGTTTGCCCACCTTGCAAACATCTCTCCCAGATAAATATTGAAGTAGCATCTTAACTTCATTGCCTGCATAACTTTATAACTGACCTGCATGGCTATGCCTTGCCATCACTGTGTCAGTGGTCTGTCTATCATAAACTTTTCATTCAAACATCTTCTCTGAAACCGCTGGGCCAGTTGGAACCAAACTTGGGCACAATGGTCCTTAGGTGGCCCCTTTTTAAAAAAATGTCTGGCAAGTCCGTATCATATCAAAGATGGACGCCAGCAGGAACGCGGTTTAACATTGGACCCTATAGGAAAACATTCAAAGATCTTCTCTGAAACCACTTCGTCAATTGGAACCAAACTTGGTCACAATAGTCCTTCGGTGGTCCCCTCTAAAAATTTTGTCCGGCAAGTCTGCAATTCATCCAAGATGTCCGCCAGCGGGGAACTTTGTCCAAAATTGGACAATATTGTAAAAATCTTCTCCTCTGAAAATACTGGGCCAATTGGAACCAAACTTAGTAACAATGGTCCTTAGGTGACCCCTTTTAAAAATGTGTTCAGCAAGTCCACATTATATCCTAGATGGCTGCAGGAGAGAACATGTTTTTAACATTGGACCCTATAGGGAAACATATTCATAGATTTTCTCCTCTGAAAGTACATGGCCAATTGGAATCACACTTAGTCACAATGGTCCTTACTTGGCCCCCTTCATAAAATGTGTCTGGCATGTCCGCATAGCATCCAAGATGGCAGTCAGCGGGGAACATTGTATAACCTTGGACCCCATGGGAAATCGTTTAAAGATCTCCTCTGAAAATACTATGCCAATCGGAACTAAAGTGAGGCACAATTATCCTTACATGGTCTTCTTCAAGAAAGGTGACAGTTGGTCTTTGCCCCATCAAAAATAGCTGCCAGTGGGGAACATAGTTTAATTTTGGATCATATAACATCAGCAAACTTCTAAATGAGACCCTTAAACAGTCAATAAACAAAAATGGAAAATGAGAACCTTAAACGTTGTGATTATTTTGACTTATTGTGTCAGCATGACCACGGTGAGCGATACAGGCTCTTGAGAGCCTCTTGTTTACATATTAATTTGATATTTGTTGAATGGTTACATCTTGGTAAGGTACATATTCTGTTTGATTTTTTCTCAATCAAAATTTTGTTGTGGTCCAACAATGCCATAAAGTTCGAGTTGACAGTGGATGGGCGTATCATGCACTCTTGGCGCAGCACTTTATTCACAATTGACTCAGTCCAGTTGCCAACTGAATTTTACTGTTGTTACGATTGTTTTTTGATTTATCACATTGGCTATAGGGGGAAGGTTTGGGTCCAATAAAACTAGTTTAACCCCACCGCAGCAGGTTTGCACCTGTCCTAAGTCAGGAAATTTATTAAGCCTTTGTGTGTGTTGTCTTTTTTCTAGTTAGTTAACTTTATGTCTATAGGTGTCTAGGATGATGTTTATTTCACTGAACTTGATTACTCTTTATTCAGGGGCCGACTCCGACCTGCCGTTGGGTGTGGGGTTTCCTCACCGTTCATTGAAGATCTTATGGTGGCTTTGAGTTGTTATTACTCCCCTTTGGGTCGTTGTCTCTTTGAAACATTCCCTGTTTCCCTTCTTTTTTCTATTCAAGGTGTTTCTTATCTTATTTTACGGAAGAAATAGGAACTTGCATTCAATGAAAACTAAAGATCGGGATATCTTGTGAAAGACTTAATTTCTACACTTGTGAAACATATCCCAATCTTTAATCTGATCTAATGAAAGCTAGATTCTATTCATCTCTTGACAATGTGTTAACATTCCATCAACAAACCAACTGATTACTTAATGAAAGAATAAATAAAAAGTGATGAACAAAGACAGCTATTTAGACTATTGTATCTATAATAAAAAAAGGCAACAGAAGAACTGCTGATCTCCATCAAAGTAACTTTTCATGTATAATGTTGGTTAAGTGCTCCTTGAATGTACAATCATATGTGATATACAAGTAGAATGATTCAGGTGATTTAAAAACCACACACAAGATCAGTTGCAATGTGTGGTCAATAACATACTGTTGCTAGTTTACAACATAATCATAAAGGTCTATGTCATGTAAAAAATAAGTTTTTGTCATAAGAAAAAGTATCAATTCTTAAAATTCTGCTTTCTTACCCTTCAATTACCTGTTTTTTTAAACCAAGATGTCTTTTTCATTGTAGCCTTCTCCAGGAATGGAAAGTCGTCCAGACAGGATCATCGTAGGATCCAACATGGAGGTTGAATCAGTCAGTTTATCTGGACAAGGAGATACATACAGAAGTCGATATAGTACCAGCATTGTATTGTATCGTTATAGAACAGTACTGAACCATGCAGCATTGTCTCATCGTGATGCCGCAGGATATTCTTGTCTTCATGATTGTGGTCCACATGGTTCATGTCGTTGTGGTGTGTGTGTTGCTGTTGGAAACGAAAAGACGTGTGAATTACCTCACTGTGAAGAATGCAATAGTGATACATATATTCAATATATAGTGCTGTTGTGTTGTACTGTATTTTCCACAATACATATTTTTTACTCAGTTTTGAGTATACTTATAACAGGAGCAAATTTTAGAGGTGAAAGTATTTATACTATATTAGGGTTTAACTGTTGTTTGATGAACCCTGACCTTTATAAAAGACCTTTGTCTGTGACAAGACGATCCAAATTTCTTAGGATATGTTATAAGTGGCCTTTATTTCGACTTCCACCCTGTTATTTATTCATAGTTAGTGCTGTGTTATTTATGGTTATTGTTATTAGTGCCAAATTAATATTTGTAAGAACTTTAAATTCTATAAATAGTGTTATGGATGAAGAATATTTTCCATCTGATCATCTTATGGTTACTGCTAAATTGAAATATTAAAAAAATATGTTTACATTGTTTTTCTCTGTTGTGGTATTATTTTGTTTGTACAATACTTAATAGCGGAAATATTTTAATATTATTAATGACTTATTCACAATAACTCGGACCTACATCATTACAAACAAATGGAGACACAGAATAGGCCTGAATATCAATGACTATGCAAATGGCAATAAAGGATTACGCTGAGTGCAGCATGATATGACTGCAGCATGTCGACCACTGAAATTTCAACAAAAGTAGTTTTAAAGTGAATGTGGACACAGTAAAAAAATTAGATGGACACAATAAGAAGCTTGACACAGTTATTAGCTGGACACAAACTAGGGAAAAAAATCAACCCTTTTGATCAGTTATTGATAAAAAAAACTGTAAGAGCTATGCAAAATATGTTACTATCAACTAAAAGCTTACATCAAGAGGAATCCAAAGAAAAAAATTCCATCGAAATCTGATGAAAAATAAAGATTTGACATATTTAGAAAAATTGCATTTTTGGCCCTTTTGACTCCTTGTAGCTCGGAAACGGTAAGAGCTATGCCAAATCCGTTGACATACTACTGAAAGCTTAGACCAAGAGGAATCCAAAGAAAAAATCCCATCAGAATCCGATGAAAAATAAAGATTTGACATGTTTAGAAAAATTGCAATTTTGGCCCCTTTGACCCCTTGTAGCTCGAAAACGGTAAGAGCTACGCCAAATCCTTTTTCCCACTATGAAAGTTTAGATCAAGAGGAATTCAAAGAAAAAAATCCCATCGAAATCCGATGAAAAATAAAAATTTTAAATATGCTGCAAATTCTCAATTTTGGCCCCGTTCGGCCCCTCATAGCTGGGAAAGGAAACAAGTTACCAAAAATTTTTTATAGCTGAGTGCCATATTAATTTTTTGCAAGGAATCCATTGAAAAAAACTGCATCAAAATCGGACTTAAAATAATTTTTTTTTAGATTCGCCCCTGTTGGGCCCCATTTATCTCTTGAGCAGTACATGCTACGTGAAATCTCTTGGCATTCACCAGCTGATTGGAAATTTCCTCAGCAGCACACTGAAACAAACCCCATCAAAATCCAATAAATAATAAAGATTCTACAGTCAAATATGTGAAAACACCTAATTTCACCCCTTTTTGTCCCCCTTTTCTAAAACGGGCGGGGCCACCAACTAAAAATTAAAACCTCTGTTAACGTGTGTGCCAAGATACATCATACTAAAATTTCATAAAGATCAGTCCACTAGAAGCAAAGTTATGCTGTCCACAGATGCTGTAGACATTGAGGCCAAGGCCAACGCCAACGACGCTATCGATGCCAACACCATACCATTATACGACCGCAAAATTTTTGCAGTCGAATAAAAAACATACAGTCCTTTTAATTTTTACAGTGCTTCATTAACATGAAACAGTTTCACATTTGAATTCATTTCTCATGAATATACAGGGATCCATTGTATTTCATGATATGATATATGGGGCAGCATTATAGTCAGCCATTTGTCCTTTGACCTTTGTACTTTTTATGCCCCAGGATCTTTAGATCAGGTGCATATTGTTTTTGACCGTTCTGTCTGTCTTTAACTTCAACATAGATCATAACTTTGAACCAGATGTGATAGGCCCTTCATATTTGGTATGTGTATTGATCATGTTAAGCTAATACCATTATGCAAATTTAGGTCAGCTCAAAAGTCAAGGTCACAGAGGTCCAGAGGTCAAAATCTAGATTTTGCTTCAGGTCTTCAATTACAATTGCTAGAAGCTTGATGTTTTTAAGTGAATACATCTAATGGATATTAGTACAAACCCACAGAAAAAATTTGGGTCAGGTCAAAGGTCAAGGTCACCAAGAAATTTGATAACTTTAACAAACCTATTGGTCATATGAAGCTGAACAGCACTATGCAAATTTCACTAAGGTCAAGTCAAAGGTCAAGATCACAGAGGTCAAAATCTAGATTTTGCTATAGCTCCTTACATTTATAATTACAATTGATAGAGGCTTCAAGTTCTATATGTGAATAGATCTAATGGAGATTAGTACAAATCCACTAAAAAATCAGGGTCAGTTCAAAGGTCAAGGTCACTGAGTGCAAATTCAAAAACTTTAACATTGCCTATATCTTTTCAACCAGATGTGATAGGACCTTCATATCTCATATCTCATTTCTACAAGTACTTCTAATTTTGATTTTCACTGGATTTGGATGGGAATATTTCATCAGATTCTTCTTTACATATGCTTTTGGTAGAATATACTGATTTTGTGCAGCTCTTGCCACTTTCAAGCTATCTGGGCAAAACATGGAAAAAATCACACTATAAACTTCAAATTTTTATTTTCACTGGATTTTAATTGGATTTAAAAAGTTTGGATTCCTCTTTATGTAAGTCAC
>MJUU01046947.1:16299-29675 GCA_002080025.1 Modiolus philippinarum | reverse complement strand
AACTTGAATGTAAGTCGTTCAAGCGGAAAATATAGGTCAGACCCAATTTTCTTGGAGGCTGTGAGATAGCCCAAGATGCACCTGCATACAAATTTTGATGGTCCTACCATGCATAGTTGCAGAGATTTATGCCCAAATGCGGACGTAGACGTAGACACGGACGCGGACGCCAGGGGTACTCCAATAGTCCCCCTGAACTTCGTTGAGGCGAACTAAAAATGGTCAAAGTCAAGTTATCTCCCTTCCAAGCTTCGAACAATAATTATATTCCTTCATGAACATATGATCTCCATAAAGTGTCCTTCCTTTGCGTCAAGTTTCATCAAAATCCTTCCAGTGGTTCAAGAGAAGTTGCGCTTACGAGGTAATTTGTGATGATGGAATCAATGCAAAGTCGAAGTCACATTATCTCCCCTTCCTGGTTTCAGACAATAAAAAGATTCCTTGACGCACATCTCCATTTAGTGCCCTTCCTTTATGTAAAGTTTTATCAAAATCCTTTCAGTGGTTTAAGAGGAGTTATGCTTACAAGGTAATCTGTGCAGATGGAATCAATAAAAAGTTAAAGTTAAATTATATTACCCCGGTGCATTCAGACAATAAATATATTCCTTCATGCAAATCTCCATATACCACAGTGTCCTATCTTTGTATTTAGTTTCATCAACATCCTTCAAGTGGTTTAAGAGGAGCTGAACTTAGGAGGTATTCTGTGATGATGGAATTAATGAAAAGTTCAAGTGGAATTATCTCCTCTTCCTGGTTTCAGAAAAAAAATTATATTCATTCATGTATATTTCCATATAGTATACCCCCTTCGAGTAAAGTTTCATCAAAATCCCTCAGGTGGTTTAAGGGAAGCTGTAAACAGACAGACAGGGTGATTCTTTTGAGGGGTATAATGAGCCTTATCTGCAACAAACCTTAACATCAACTACATATGGTTCCAAGGTCAAGGTCAGGTAAAGGCCAATCATACTGGTAGTACAACAAGAAAGTTCATAACCGAACATGTTAAAGCAGCAGATGAAACATGAAAGATAGGCTAAAAATAAATAACTTCATGGAAATTTAAATTAATTTATATAAGCAATTTTTACATCCACAGTTTATTCTCTTCCAATATATATTTTTGTATACAATTCCATTATAAAAGAAATGTGTTTGCCATAACTACTACATGTATAAAATTACAAAGAAATGAAGTCTATAGCATGAAACATCTAAATTAAATACTGGTAATGATGCCATTATATTGATAGCAGACTCGTTTCTTTCAGTGATCTTCCCTTATTTGGATTTGGATGATAGAGAAACAAGTGTCAGAACTGATCAGAATTTTTATAAAATCAATAAAAATACAACTCAAATTGACTTAATTTGAAGATTCTTATCGATATCAAGTTGTTCATGAAGTTTTTGGTTAAAAAATATGGACGGATAACAAAAAACAATATCAAATGATATACATGTTATGGATGAAAAAAAATGTATGTTTTTAATAAATATTTTTTTCAAACATGAACATATTACAGAAATTTTTAAATAAACCTTTACAAAATTCTGACTTATTACCCTGAAGAGGAATACTGCATGAAACTAGATTTGTCCTTTATAGGACTATAAATCCACCCGTGACAGCATGTTTGAGTTCAATTATCTGTATAGACTGTAAAATCTGGAGGAAAATTAAAAATTCAACAAAAATAGGAGGTGCACATGTTTGATGTATATATGAACACTTTGGATAGTTTCAGATATCATGATAAATAACTGTGAGAAGAGTTGATTAAACAACTATGAATTTTGTCCAAAAATGACCTCGATTCCAGAAAAAATTACAAAACCCAACCAAAATAAAGGTGCACATGTTCAATGTATATAGAAACACTGTTCAAAGTTTCAGACCTAATGATGAGAGGAGTTGATTTACACAAAATGGGTACCCGGCCTAAAGAATATTGTTCAACTAGCCCCGAAATCTGGAAAAAATTATAAAATGCAACCAAAATAGAAGGTGCACAATGTATATAAAAACACTCTGAAAAGTTTCAGAATTACAAAATATGGGTACAATGCCTATAGAATAAATATTGTTGAAAGATTATTTAGTTCATCTATCTGTAAAAGCTAGAAAAATTCATAAAATGCGACCAAAATAGGAGGTGCGCATGTTCAATGTATATAGAAACACCCTACAAAATTTCAGGTCTTTCGGTAAAAACCTACTAAAGGAGTTTATTACACAAAAGTAGTACCTATGTGCAAATGGACAGACAGACAGGCTGAAATCTATATACACCCAAACTTTGTTTGCAGGGGTATAAATATGCAAAAATAACTATTCTTCTCTAATATTATGCGATAATTGACAGTTGCTTGACATATTGAACACTGATGAAAACATGCACTGTGACAAAATAATATAAAATTTACATGTTTACTATTGATAATTCCATCAAAATAGGGTCTTTAAGTCTTGTTTGAAATAAATGGTACCATGAAACTGAATGAAGGAAAACAAAATTGTTTTACAAACAAATATCTTAACATCATAACCATCAAACATTATTTTTGTTGCAAAAATTACATACCCTATTGACTTAAGGGAGTATGAGTCTCAAAAATTTTGTAATTAGAAATAAAATTCTGACCTTTTGTCTTGATGAGCACATCTAATGGAACAACTTGAGCAAAAAATTTAGAAAATCCATGTAGGAAATTTTGAGATATAAGACGTCAAAATTATGGCGGGAAACAGATCTCTCTAGAGTTTTCCTTCAATTTACATAAGATGTTTATAGGCCTTTAGATATATGGAATTATAATTGGAAATTGATTAAATTTTATACAGAGTCTATTTTATGTATTTTAAAGTGACTTATGACCAAGAAAATGTGATCCATGTGCAAAAAAATTTAGCACTGTTTGAATGGATAAAACCCTAGATATAGAATGCTTCTGAAATCTGAGGCTAGTACTTAATAGTGATAGTAAGGTAAGAATTGAAATCAAAGTATCTAAAAAGAGGTTTACTTTGCAGTCTGTAGAGCTCACCTGCCAAAATAGTTCTAAACGATGCCTACATACAAATACTTAAAGTAATAACAATTCTTGTCTAATTTATAATAATTAAGACACATAAACAAGAATCGTCAGAAGACAACATAGCTTGCTGGATGGATAAAAAAATATAGCTAATATACATGTTCATAAATGACATCAATAAAACTGATCTGTTCACAGCAACTGACAATATGCTTGTAGTGTAAACATAAAAAAACATTTTTGGTGACAGACACATGCACTTTCCTTTAGAATGATAAGGAAGTAAGTGAAAATTTTGAATTCATAAAGACCTAAATATAATGTCTTAAAATGTAAACAACAATGTAGAGTGGAACTTTAATGACTCACTAGAAAATGTGTCTGTAAGCCACGGATGCCCCGCCAATAAATTAATCGCAAAAGATAACCTAAGTCACTCAAACAAAAAATATAGGACAAAGTCACTTAACTGTCAATGATTTGGGAAGTACTGATCACAATGATTAATTTGATGAAACATTATTGTCTTATAACATGTAGTTGTTGAAAAATGGACTTTAAAGCAAAACTTAACCAAAGTCACTGAAGCATAAAATGTAGGTCAACACCCCCTAATTTTCAATGATTTGTGTAGTACTCATCAAGACAATTAATTTGATGAAACATCAGTGTCTTATAACATGTAGTTATTGCGAAATGGACTTTAACGCAAAACTTAATCAAAGTCACTGAAGCGTAAAATGTAGGTCAAAGCCACCTTATTGTCAATGATTTGGGTAGTACTCATCAAGGTAATTATTTTGATGAAACATCATTGTCTTATTATGTGTAGTTGTTGAGAAATGGACTTTAACGCAAAACTTAACCAAAGTCACTGAAGCGTAAAATGTAGGTCAAAGAGTCAAACTGCCAAATGAACTATGCAGTGCTATCAAAGGTCTACCTACTGACACACTATCAATGTTCTATACCTTACTGTTTCCGAGAAATATACCTTAACGTAAAACTTAACCGGACGTACGGAGGGAAGGATGGACAAGGGTAACACTATATGCCCCTTCAACATACGTGGGCGTGGCATAAAAACAGTTCGACCTAGAGGGATCTTCTAATTTAAATTTGAACAAAAGGTCGAAAGAAAGTATTCAACACATCCATTGTGTTTTGTATTGCAGTTAGAGCCACCAAAGTTCAACTGTATTTTGTTTGAACTGAGACCAACAATTGATCTGGATAAAGTAGAATATCATCTGAACCAACAATCCCCCTAAATACTTTCTGGGGTAAAAATGTTTAGATTATACAACGATTTTACAATAAATAAAATGGGCCTGGATAACTTACATGTTCAACAGTTGATGAAAACAATTCTCAAAACTTGATAACATAACATAAATTCCTCAAGGAAAAAACTTAAAGAAGTATGAGGGTTTAAAACTGAGCATAAATTTGTGCATCTGGTAAAAATTAAATCAAATGTTGTTAAAATGATTTTTCCATACTTGATTGATGATATGCAAAATTAAACTATTTATCTATTAAGGAGATACAATTTTTTTACACATACATTTAAATTAATATTTTCAGGATTTATTTAACAGTTAGTATGAATGATGATTTTCTTTATTTTTTATTTAATATTTCAAAGTGATTACTCCAACACACATTTTCTATTTTTTCATTCAGAATCTATCGATTTTTTTATATTTAAAAACTGTAAAAAAAAGATTGTCTCCCTTCCCATATTAAAAGGCCATTCAAAATAAATTGTTTCTCAAGCCCTTTTATTTTGAATATGAAGCTGACAGACTTTTTTTTTTATTCTTGAGTGTCATAAAAATTTTTATTTTTATGTCACTAAAGATATTTTTTAATACATATGAGCTTAATTCCAAAGATAATTAAACATACACTTCAGTTTTTTTGTAAGATTTTGAGCTTTTTTGAATGGCTTAAAATTAAAACCTGGCCAATTTTGAAAATTTCTTCCAAAAAATAAGTCATGTGACCTGTTTTTTTTTTTACTTAAATGTTGGACTGTGATAACCCTTTCATCAGAGATGAATTAGAAAAATCTCCATTTTATTTTTAGTACCCTCAACTTTAAGTATCTAGAGTTTGCTGATTATTGAAGCAATTACTACAGTTAGTCACCAAGAAGGGGGAAGTAGTTAACATCAAAATAATTTGAACCTGTTTGTTATTCACACATTATGTCACATGAAAAGTAAAGTATCATTCAGTCAGTAATGACCTTAAAGAGGTATTAAATATTCTGTAATTGGCTCATTTTACAAACACACCAGTTCATGGTAAAATGTAGTACATAGACATTGTTGTGCTGTGGAATTCAATTGCGCATTTGAAAAATAAAAGAGTCAGATACAGATTAAAATTGATTTCAAAGTTTTTCCTTTGTGACATCATAATCAACTGACAGATGTTGATCGTCATATTTTGCCCATGTTTGCAGCGAATTACTTCCCTTTTCCAATAAATAATGTTCCATAAGGACAGTTGGTTAAATATTTCTATTGAAAGCATGGGGACTTATACATTTTTCGTTGTAATCAACATGATCAATAGATTATATCAGAAACTATTCATTTACAAAAATATATAAAATTCTCATGAATAAAAGATTCATTTCTGTTAAGCTGAAAAAAGCCTATAGCTAATGCTGCCAAATGTACAACTGAAATTCTGTATAATCATGTAAAGTTACCTGCTGTTCAACAGATATTGAGCAGATGTTCTTTATTCGTCTTGCTTTATATTTTTCTCAAAAATACAGAGAAATAAACCATCATATCACAAGTGACATGCTGTTTAACTCTGAATGTAATTGTTTTCCAAGATGTAAATAGAAAACTGTTTTCCAAGATGTAAATAGAAAACTGTCATGTGTTTAACAGACTATGAAGATTATGAAAGCTTCTTAGCAAAATTAAATATACCAGTAATCTGCAGAAATTTTAAGGGTTTTCAATTTTTGAAAAAAGGCCATTTAAACAAGCATCTTAATATCTTAATGTCTTAAAATCATTTCAGGTTTAAGGATATGCAACTCAACAAGGTTAACATACAAGTGAGAACCAGAAAGCTTAATTTTTAGGACTATCGTTATCTCTGAAATTACTGAAACAGAAACATTCAAATTTCTGAACAGTGAAAATGGAAAACAAATACAACTTTCAACCATTTTTTGTAGAAAATTCTCAAAAATACAGCTGCAAAGAAGTATGAAGCAGTTTTTGTCGTAATTGTGGGTCTTTCTTCTACAGATGCTACATAATACTAAAATTCTAACACAGTGTCTTATAAACAAGGTTGCCACTGCTTCCACGTCTCCAAATTCAAGGATTTTTCCAGGACTTTTCAAGGATATTGTTGTCATTTTCAAGGACCAAAATAATCGACAAAATTCTAGGTTGTAATAATTTTTTTCAGAATTTGTTTGAATACCACCTATTGATATCTAATTTATCAAACTCCAGATTTTTCCCGGGATATTTCCAAATACTTTCAAATTCAAGGCCCTTGAAGTTCAAAATGAAATTCAAGGGTTTTTCCAGTTTTCAAGGATGTGTGGCGACCCTGTTTAAACAATCTATCACATGATAATGATAATATCCTAACTACATGTAAATATCTTACTTTTTTTTTAATAAAATGAGCATTTAATTCTCTTTATATTTTATCAAATTATGCTGTACTTTTCACTACAGTTCTATTGCATTTTAAAATACCTATACATTTAATCCGTATAAAAAAAACAAATGGAAAAATAGTAATGGTGGATTACATGATACCCCGCCACGTTTCACAAAATTTCGAGTATCAAGGGACATAACTCAAGAACCCCTTGGACCTCTGAACCCATATTCGAACTTGACCTGAGTTTTGTGGTGAACAAGCTACACATCAAGTTTGAAGACTGTATGTTATTCCGTTCAAAAGTTATCAGTCGGAAACCTTCGGGGGACGGACAGACAGACGGACAGACGGACGGACGGACACACGACTGAGGGTATCACATAATACCACACCACTACGTGTGGCGGGGTATAAAAATGAAAAGCTGATAAAAAATTTCAAATAAAATGCTAAGTATCAGTTATATTCCTTTCAACAATATCATGAATATGTATTTCATATAAAGGCATTTCCAATTAAAATGTGCAAAAATCTAACAATTCATGAAAACAATGTGCTAAAACATTGTAACAAACAAGACAATTGTGAGCTAGCTAAAACAACAAATAAAATCAATTTTTACACTTTTTGTAAAACAAGATATAGGCATTTCTTCTCACTTCCTGTGTGGTAAGTTCATACTCCATGTTGACTTCTGTAACTAATTCATCGTCAAACTTGTACCATTTATTACTATCATGTTGTAGACAATAATTTACATAATGACCAAAGTTTGTACTTTCTCCTCCAAAGTGAAGACACACTCCATATAAATCATATTTATAACAGGATTCTTCTTCTGACAAATTTTCTTGATTTGTTATTGTGTCGTACATTATAGAAGTTAAGTCTAAGTTTTTCAGTGGTATACTGACTGGGGACGTCAGTTTTCTTGACTGTCCTGTAAACTGATTGTAAGAAAACCTAATCAGCTGAATAACAAGACAATCTGGTAGCTGTCTTAATAGACATCGTCTTTGTACATTGCATGAATGTGGCATCACACGCTGGTTTGAACTTGTACTGTTCCCTATAGGAGTTGAAGTTTTGAACACATTATCTTGAAAACCACTGTCATTTAAATTGGCTAATCCAGGAATTGGAGACATTGCTGAGTATGGAGAGCTAACGGATGCTCCAGAATCTACACTAGAAAATTTTCTGAGATTTGTATTGGGTGTCTGATGTATAAACTGACTACTTTGTTGTGAGATTCGGCTAGGTGAATCAGTAGTAAAAGCTTGTTTATATAATGTACTTTCTAATTCATCTGGTCCATTTAAATGTTCAATATTACAAAATTTTGAGAAACAGTCAGTAAGCACAACTAGACCAGATACATCTCTAGGTTCAGCAATTGTCACAGGCAATATATTATATGTTTGAAAATTAACTGATATCTTATTATCTCTCAAGTTATGATATGCTGTTACTAATTGCCCAGTAAATAAATTGTCAATTACTGAATTATTTTCCTGTTTGTAAGACAACCACTCCAAATCTGATAATCTCTGAATAGCTTCTGCGTAGGTGTCAGTTTGAAAACCATTTGCTGAATTTATCTGTAATAATAAGACAACTTAAAATTTACGATATAATTCTTTGTTTTTCTGTACTCTGAAGTAAAAATTTATCATATAAACAATCACACTAATTATCCAAAGGTCACATTCTAGTTTAGCATCATTTCAAGGACAAATGTCATCAAAATCATTTTACTTCAAAGACAATTCTTTACCTTCGTACACAACTTTCAAAATACATATATTAAGGGTGTCAAAAATATTTGGTACCTTTGTTTTGAAGTGGATACACATCCCTTTAGTTCCTGGATTTTTTGTCTTCATTTCATCTGCCCTTAGTAACAAGCCTTAAGACTGTCAGAAAATTTGGGCATCATACCTTTCCCTTTTAATCTCTGTTTTATATTTCTAATTGTGTCTTTAGTGTTTGATTTTACATTGTACCTTTAAATTGCTGCTTAATATAAGCATTTTATCATGTTTATTCTGTGTTTAACTGGGCCATTGTACAACACTTTCATTACATATATAGGAGTATTTTGCATCCTGATGTACATGTATTTCAATAAGATTCTGAAGGCAGTTTTCTCAAGATAACCTTTCATACATTCCACTATGAAAGGTTATGTTTATTCGATCCCAAACTTATGTCATAAGTCTGGCTTTAAACTTATATTTTCTGGTAGACTGTCTTATAAATTTTGGCCTTGTAAATATTGGAAAGTCAAAATTGAATAAAAAAATATATGAAACAAGTGTGGACCCAAATTGATGTCTCGCCCGTCCCTATTTGGTCGCAAAATTGATGTGAAAACTCAAACTGCCTAAATCAGAAAACTTAACATGTTCGCTAGACTGTGAAATTAGATTAACTGAAAAAAGCAATACAGAACACTGTCATGTATCACCCAAAACCAAAATGCTAAATATCAGTGACCTACCACTGCTATAGAAAAACCAAACATGTTCACTAGACCGTGAAAATGAGATCAAGGGCTAAAGCCAAATAGCAGGCTGTTATCTTTCATCTAAGACAAAAACACATACCAAATATTATTGACCTACCACTTAAAGTTACTGAGAAACTAAACTAAGCACAAAAACTTAACATGATCACTGGACCGTGAAATTGAGGTCACAGACAAAAGCCATATGGCAGACTGTCATGTACTACCTAAGACCAACCTACATACCATATATCATTGACCTACCACTTATAGTTACTGAGAAACTAAACTAAGCACAAAAACTTCACATGGTCACTGGACTGTGAAATTGAGGTTACAGACAAAAGCCATATAGCAGACTGTCATGTACTACTCAACACCAATCTATATACCAAATATCATTGACCTACCACTTATAGTTACTGAGAAAGTGACCTAATCACAAAAACTTAACATGAAAGTTTATGTCGCCCCCGTCATACTTTGTATGCATATGTCTCGCTTTCCACGCCTTTCGTCGCGGGCAAGACAAAAAATAGTAAGAGTGCATTACATGATAGCCCAATATGTTTCACAAAATTTGTAAGTTTCAAGGGCATAATTCCAGAACCCCTTGGACCCCTCAGCCCAAACATATGCTAAAGTCACACTCCACCTAAGTTTTGTGGTAAACAACTACAAAGTTTGAAATTATAGTACAACTACTTGACTATCGTGAATATCAATAAAAATGTCACGAGTGCCGAACAACGCAGAAGGATTAAACGAGTTGCGGAACTATCCATTGTGTTGATCGACACAAGTGACATTTTTATTGATATTCATGATAGTCAATTATTTATGCTTTTTATTATATAGATTTTCCACTCAAAGACCAAGATTTTAGATGTGGATTATTTTTTTCATTTCAATACGCCAGTTGTTTACTTGACTACGACATTGAAGATATATTGTGACGTCGCTTCATTATGATGTCATCCAGTGACTAGAAATCCTTTATTTTCACTGGTGACAATATGACATTTATTTAACTTAGAAAACTCAATGAATCACCGCTATCTATAAAATAAACAATGTTATTTCATTCACAAGTTATCAACTGAAAACCCTAAAATTTAAGGTTTTAAGGGGCATTACTCCAGAACCTGTGAATTTCTGAGCACAATTGAACATGGCCTGAGTTTTAAGGCAAACTACAAACATACAAAGTTTGAAGACAGTTTGTTTTTTCATTCACAAGTTGGAAACCCTGACATTTACAAAATTTCAAAGTTTCACGTGACATTACTCCAGAACTCCTGGGACCTTTGAACCCAAAATCAAACTTGGCCTGAGTTTTATGGTAAACAACTAACATAGCAAGTTTGAAGACTTTATGTTACAGTCGAACCTCGGTAAGTCGAAGTCGAAGGGACCATCAAAAATTGTTCAGTGTTATTGGAGGTTCGAGACATCCGAGGTATGGATAAGGTCATTTTTTCCTTATGAGATCAACATAACATGGTCTATTTTCGTTAAATGCATTTCCCGTTGATGTATATAGTGTAACTGATACATTTTTGTTTAGAAAAATATAAAAAAAAAATATTTTGATAATAAACAAACATAATAACATGAATGCACTATAAATTTTTAACCCAAACAGAAAGTCCAAAACAGAAATATCAAACACTTTGTATTACGTAAGTGTCAATTTAAATTTCAAAAGGAAACTAGCCCTAAAAATTCCTGAAGTATCTATATTAGACTGTTTGGCATTGAGTTAAAAAGTTGTTTCTTCAAAATGGAGCGGTAATCATATACATGTAAGTCCTTATAATCACAAATTATTTAATTTCAAATTTATTTACACTTGGGTCATTCAAATTAGTTCCGACAAAAAATCAAAGAGCAGCGCGGTTCAGTTCCACTTGGACACAAGTATCTGACAAGTAACATTTACACGCTACAAATCTAATGAATTAATTATTGACGATGATGTGCAGACAAATTATTGGGAATTTTACTGTTCTTTCTCGAACGCATAATTTAACTTCGACATATCAAGGTAAAATTGCGTTTGAAATTTCCGACGTTACGTACCATATATTTTACTCGAGTTATCCGAGATTTCGAATCAAACAAGTTCCAGTCATCAGAGGTAAAAATGCATTAATCAAATGGGAAATTTGCCAGGACTGACAATTTACTTCGATACATCTGAGTTTTCGAGACAACCGAGTTCGACACAAGGTTCGACTGTATAACATTCACAAAATATCATTCGGAACCCTACAAGGAACAGACAGACGGTTAGACACTTGACTAAGGGTATCAAATAATGCCTCGCGAATACATGTGGCCATGTATAACAAGTGATGACCCTAAAGGATGTCTCGCCTGTCCCTGCTGGACTCTAAATTGATGTAAAATCTAAGTGAACTAATCAGAAAAGTGAATATGCTCACTAGACTGAAATTGAGGTCAAGGACAAAAGTCACCTGCCAGACTACATGTGGACATGTNAAAAACTAAATGAAAATTACACAATGTTGAAGATAAACTTTCAGTTGTACCACAATTTGCACAGTATGCGCCGTTAGCAATTAGTCCGATTCCTGAGACCAGTAAAAGTTGATTTGGACTAGTGAAAATTTCAACAAATTTGTTTAAATATATGGAAAAAAAACTTTGAAAAGCGTTCTTTTGACTGGTAGCTGAAAAAGTTTTAGGCGCAGACTGCTTACACAATGGAAAGTCTTTATGGGCTTGCATCCTAAGCCTTCCTGTCTAATATACAACCTAAAACACAGTGAAAAATACAGGGTATAACAATTACCCTCATTGACAATCCAATATTTATCCAGATCATTCATTTGGTCCATTGGTTCAAGATGTGATACACATCATGATCCTATTTCAAAAGTTATCTTAATGACATTCACAAATTCTACCTAGCTATTCTTATTCTGTAATTATGAGTTTACTATATCTGACTTCTGTATGCTATGACTGCTTGTGCTTAAACCATCTACATGTAAATATTTCAATACTGTATCTATGAACAAAAGCAGACATAGGAATTTAATTTTAATTTGATCTTATCAGGCTTGTTCCCAATTTCTGGTAAAGCAGTGATGTATTTTTTAGGAATTGCAACAGAGTCAATTGAAGATGCATAATTTCCAGATTCATGTATTTTAACTTGGAAGATGCATGGATGCACCCGTGGATCACTGCAACACTAGTGAAATGACTGGTCCAATTAACACATTGCATCTGACAAAATACCAAGATGATAATCTTATTTTGTTGTTTGTTTTTTCTTTTAAATTTTCTTTTGTACTCTCTGTTAATATGATCAAATGTGTTAAATGATTTTGTATGTTTTGCTCAAAATTTTACAAGTCTTTTTACATTTTATTTAAAAATTGTAAACTATATTTTGATCAGTTAGTTGTTTTCAAATCCCATGAATAATTGTCAACAATTTTGCATCTGTAGTTTTTTTTTCTATTTACATTGATTACCTCTTGCTGGCAAGCACTTTTTAAATCTTGTATTTTTGCCTGATTGAGATGTCCATAAATAAACTTCAACATGTTGAGTCTTGGATTATCTAAACTAACTTGATTCCCTACAATGATATAATATCAATTATATTGAAACACATAACATCATTACATGTAATTTGAAAAGTAAATCCAACATACAGAATACAGTTACCCTAAGATCTGACAGCTTACATAACAATACCAAATAACTGTCTAAATTGTATGTATAGCAGTAGTGAAACATTCTGTACAACTTAAAAGAAATAATGCATACATGTATTGTAATCCTTTTTGTTTACTTTTCACCGAATGTTGATACACCCTGTCTCATTCCTTTAGGAGTTCATTTTCTCAAAGTTGTCTCCGTCACTCCAGTGTTGATATATACTTAGTATACTACACTTCCTTGTACTTCTGAATGTCATTTCTCAAAAAAAAAAGTGTTGATTTATTATCAAACTTACAATTAAACATGCCAACAAACATGAACAAGAGGCTCTCAAGAGCCTGTATCGCTCACCTGGGTCATGGCTGACACAATAAGTCAAAATAATCACCACGTTTAAGGTTCTCATTTTCAAATTTGTTTATTAATGTTTAAGGGTCTCATTTTGAAGTTTGCTGATGTT
>MJUU01046946.1:132160-147506 GCA_002080025.1 Modiolus philippinarum | reverse complement strand
AAAAATTTTTTGATTATAGTTATTTTCATTAAAATTTAGTATAATATATTTAATTACATCGTGAATAATGTAGGTGGTTTGTACATTCCATGATATAAACATGTTAAAAGAAAACCATAGTTAACCACTAAATGTAGTGTATACATTGATAACACTGATACAATACCTGTATCAAAATGGAGGATTGTTTTCACTGTTGTATTTGACTGTAGTTATTTAATCTATACTAATCAATCTAATTCATTAAATATCTATATCCAGTGCAATGTTGAGATACATGAACAGCAGCAACATATGGCACAAAGATTCAAGCTATTCATGTATCCCAACAATGCCTGTCATGCATAGCACAAAAAATTATACACTAATATTGTCATCTGAAATTTAATTGATTAAACTAAATTGTCCCTATTTTCACTTATATCTTATGAATTTTTCCAATGAAGTCAAAAACATGCCTGTAATCTTATATATGTTTCTTATATATGTTTATTATANGATTATCTCCCCTTATATGTTGATAAAGAACAAAGATACATAAATGCATGTAATATATATGTACAATACTGTATAGTTTGTTTTACATCAAATGGAATTTACTTTTTCTTTAATTTTTCCTCAATATTGTCAAAGATTTCAAATTTGATCCTATTTCCTTCTGGTTGTTTTGCATACACATTACAATTGAAAAACCAGACATTTTCAAAACGTTTGCTTTCTTTCAGTCTTGTCATCAAACCAAGATTCTTCTGTGTAATGTCATCATGAAATTTAATGTTTTTACTTAATTTCTTCTTTTCTCTCATGATTTTAACTTTTGTCTCTGTGTTTTTAACTTTAACTTTAAAAACTTTAACCTTGCCTCTAGAAGGTAGGCTTTTAGTGGTAGGGTGTTCATATTTGGTATGTAACTTCCTTATGATGACAGCTTTCTTCTGGTACCATACTTTTAGACATGTTGACCTTGNCCTCGCCCTTATGGTGAGATTTGGATTAAAATTGTTGAATTTATCCATTGTTGAACTTAGTAATTTTTTCATTAAATTCATTACATTTTAACATTACAGTACTGAGTTTGTGTAATCTGAAACTCTTACTAGTTATACCTGGTGCTTTTGAAGCTTTACACAGTTGTTCTTGACACATTGAAGATGTACACCTCCCCTTTTGGGCAGATTTGAATAAAAAATGTCGAATTTATGCATTGTTGAACTTAGTCATTTTTCAGCATATTTTAACATTACAGTGCCTGGTTTGTGTTATCTGAAAGATTAACATCTCTGACTAAATACCTTTGGAAGTTTTTACTGTTGTTTGAACACATTGGTGATGTGAACCTCCCCTTTAGGCCAGTTTTGATTTTAAAAAATGTCAAATTTATCTATTATTGAACTTGTACTTTATTCTTTCATATTATATCATCATGGTACTGAATTTTTGTCCAGAGATGTTGCAAAGTTTTGAACACACTGACCATGGGCAGCTATTCTTGAATTTTTGCATTGCTTTCATATATTTTCTCATAAAGATTCAAAGTATGTGTTTATTTGAACCTCAGGTGTGGTTTTCACCTTTGCTTAAGTGATATGGGCAATATTTTTTATATTTTATGCTTTGTTCAACTTTGTACATTTAGTTTTGTTTTTTTCTTCTTTTTTTGTCATTACAGTAAAAGGGTTGAATTAATATAATCTCAATTATAACTTGCATTTGAAGAACCTTTTGGTAATAAGGTAAATGAATACTTGTTTGAATTGGTAAACCTGTACATGACATTCTGTTACATTGAAAAAAAAAAACACTTTCTAAGTTGAACATGAGTGATGGTGACACAGGTCCAGACATGTAATTGGTCTTATTTTTATTTAACACTATCTTTCAACCATTTGTAGTAAATGGTATGAACTGCTCCACAAGCATATACACGTGTAATTTACTATTCAAACATTTATTACCCTTATCTAATTAAACAATTTTATTCTGTTATAATTACAGATAGATGAAGACAGTATAGATGATGTTGGAGATCTGAAGAAATGACACTGTATTTTGTATATGAAATTTGTTGTATGTGAAACTAAATATTAATCTAAAGAAAAGTTTTCTTATGGCCTATTTTATTCACTTAGCTATAGCCCGAGTAAGCTTCTGCCATCACTTGGTGTCTGTTGTCTGTATGTTGACTGTTATTAAGTTTGTCAGCACTTCATGTAAGATGGTAGTCAACAGGAAATGGTTTCATGTTGGACCCTGCGGAAAACAAGGCAACCATCATCTGAAATCATTATGCTAATTAGATCTAAACTTTGGTCCTAATTTAATTCCATACAAAAAGTATATGTGAAATGTTTTTGCAGGATCAGCTGGGAACATAATTTAACATACCCTAGGGAAACAAATTCAAGCTTCTCCAATAAAACCACTGAAAATAATTACATGTAGAGAGGGAGAGAGAGATCTAGAAGAATGTTTATGAGAGTTCTTAACAGCTAATATTTGATTCCAGCAGAACACCTGGCATGGTTAAAACAATGATTTTAAATTTGCAAAGAAGAATTCCTTGCAAAGCTGTTGCTAGTGGCTGTTTTAAACATGCTTTGATTTTGGAATTATTTCCTCATTAGTTAATTAATGGAAAACAATAGATATAGTTTTTAGCTCACATGCCTATAGTTTTTATACGACCGAAAAAATTTTTGCGGTCGTATATTGGTATGGTGCTGTCATCGTCATCGTCGTCGTTGTCTGTAGACACTTTTGTTTTTGGTCAATAACTTCAGTTCCAGTTGATCTATCCTTATGAAATTTTAACACAATGTTCCTTGGCACAAAAGGGAGGCTTGGCTCAGTTTTGGTCATTGTGGCCCCACCCGTCTTTGAAAAAGGGGCCAAAAAGGGTTAAATTTGATGTTTTCTTATATTTGACTGTAGAATCTTTATTATTTATTGGATTTTGATGGGGTTTCTTTCAGTGTCCTCCTGAGGAAATGTCCAATCAGTAGTATGTCACGGATTTCACATTGCATGTACCGTTCACGAGATAAATGGGGCCCAAAAAGGGGCGAATTTCAAAAATTTTAAAATTTTTATTTTTAGTCCGAATTTGATGCAGTTTTTTGCAATGGATTCCTTATGAAAAATTAACATAGTGGTGCACCATCAGATTTTTGATAATTTGTTTCTTTTCCAAGCCATGAGGGGCCCAATGGGGCAAAAATTGCAAACATGTGGATTACCTATTTATTTTTCATCTGATTTCATTGGGATTTATATCTTTAGATTCCTCTCATTGTAAGCTTTTAGTAGTATGTCAACAGATTTTGCGTAGCTCTTACAGTTTCCGAGCTATTAGGGGTCAAAGGGGCCAAAATTGCAATTTTTAGAAATATGTAAAATCTTTATTTTAAATCAGATTTTGATGGGATTTTTTTCTTTCGATTCCTCTCATTGCAAGCGTTCAGAATAATGTCAACAGATTTCGTGTAACTCTTACGGTTTTAACTCTATAAGGGGTCAAAGGTGCCAAAATTGCAATCATTAGAAATATGTGAAATCTTTATTTTTCATAAGATTTTGATTGGATTTTTTTCGTAGGATTCCTCTCATTTTAAGCTTTCAGAGTTATGCCAACGTATTTGGCATAGCTCTTACCATTTCAGAGTTGTAAGGGGTCAAAGGGGACCAAAATTGCAATTATTAGAAATATGTGAAATCTTTATTTTCATTAGATTTTGATGGGATTTTTATCTTTGGATTATTCTCATTGTGAGCTTTCAGTAATATGGCAGTATATTTTGTGTAGCTCTTCGGTTTCAAGGCTATAATGGGTCAAAGGGGCCAAATTGCAATATTTCAAAATATGTGAAATCTGTATTTTTCATTGGATTTCAACTCAAGTTTTTTCTTTGGATTTATCTTGATGGTAGTCCACAGAATTTCTTAGCTCATACAATATCCTAGTAATAAGGGATTAAAAACGCTAATTTTTATTTTCACTAGTTTGTGTCCAGTTAATTTATGTGTCTAGGTCCTTATTGTGTCCAGCAAATGACTGTGTCCACATTCATTTTAGTTTACACTTGTTCAAATTTCAGTGGTCGACATGCTGGGGTCGTATCATGCTGCGCTCGGCGTAGCCCTTTATTGCCATTGCTTTCCAATTGTCTGTCTATCCATCCGTCCTTCCTTCTGCATAAATCGTCCCCTGCAAAAAAGTTGTTTTTTTATGTCCATATGCTATTTCCAACATGGCCACCAGAGGTAAGTATAGTTTAAAATTTGACACTATTGGAAAACACATTAAAAATCTTCTTTCAAATTGCCGCACCGGTTGGAAGAAACTTGGGCTTCAATTGTCTTTTGGTGGTCCTTCCCAAAAATGTGTTTTCAGGTCAGAGCTGCATACAAGATGGCCGTCAGTGGGGAACATAGTTAAACATTGGACGCAATGGGAAAACACATTCAAAGATCTTCTCCCCTCAAACTGCCGAGCCAACTATATCAATTCTTTGCCACAATGTCTTTAGGTGGTCACCTGCTTAAAAGATGCTTTTCAGGTCTGCACTATATGCAAGATGGCTACCATCTTGTAACATAGGTTGAAATTCCTATGGGAAAAAAATTCAAAGATCTTTTCCTCTGGAACTGCTTGACCAATTTATACCAAACTCTACTACAATGGTCTTAAAATAGCCCCTGCAAAAAAGAGATTTTTTCAGGTCCATGCTATATCCAAAATGGTGGCCAGATAAGAACATAATTTAACATTAGACCCTATAGGGAAACGTATTCAGGTCTTCTCCACTGAAATTGTCATTAGCTGGTCCCCTGCAATAGAGATGTTTTTTCAGGTCTGTACTAT
Source organism: Modiolus philippinarum (assembly GCA_002080025.1). Classification (NCBI taxonomy): domain Eukaryota; kingdom Metazoa; phylum Mollusca; class Bivalvia; order Mytilida; family Modiolidae; genus Modiolus; species Modiolus philippinarum. Next base: position 142,645 of record MJUU01046946.1, on the reverse strand, counting down.
ATTCAAGAAGGTTGCTTATGGGGAACATAGTTTAATTTTGGACCCTACGGGAAAACACATTTAAAGATCTCCTCTGAAAACTACAGCCAATTGGAACCAAACTTGGCCACAATAGTCTTCAGATGGTCCTCTGCAATATGTGTTTTCAGGTACATGCTTAATCCATATTGGCCTCTAGCGGGGAACAAAGTTTAGCATTGGATCCTATGGGAAAACATATATATATATAAGATTTTCTCCTCTAGATCTGAAACTGATGGGCCAATTTAAACTAAACTTGCAATTTGCCACAATAATCTCTTAAATGGTCCCATACAAAAAAAGTGTTTTTTAGGTATGTTGTTTTTTTCCGAGAAAGATACCAGCAGTGAACATAGTTTATAATTGGCCCTTGTGGGAACACTTTAAAGGATCTTTTTCCTCCGAGACTACTTAGCCTATTGGAGCCAAATTTAAGCTTGGTCAAAATAGTCTTTAGGTAATTCTTTGCAAAAGTGATTCTAAGGTTCACACTTAATCCAAGATGACTGCCAGCAGTGAACATGGTTTATGTTGGACCTCACTGAAACACTTTCAAAGGTCCTCTTATCTTAAACCACTGGGTATATTGGTTCCATAGTTCTACTCAGAGCCTCTTGTTTTCGAGCACTTTATCTGTACTAATTATTTTCGTTTTATATGCTTCTCACTTGAATTAGTTTTAAGTCTTGCTGATTTCTGGTCCAATGTCAATGAGAGTATCATTATTCACAGCTCTTTCATAGCTGCCTTCCCAGTTGTGTTTGACAGCATTATTTTTCTTTTTGTTCACTTCTAACTTTCCATTAATTGAAAATTCACTTCCATTGTGATTTTAATTAAGGGCTGAACAGTGAAATATATGAGGTACCCAAGGCTCGTATGGTCTTTTTTGGTTCACCAGTTATATTGCAAATTACAATTCTCTACCTGTTAATCTCTGAACTGATTAAATGCACATCCATGTTGACAGATTATTAAAACTGCTGTCCCTATGTAACTCAGATTTTTAATGGAACGACCATTATATAAAACAAAGATTTAACTTACAACAACAGATTTATAGTGCTAATTGACCCCCTTCAGATTTTTTGCAATTGTCATATGTCCCAATTTGAACAAATATCAGCAAGATCCATAGAAATGGTTCTCTTTTGTCATCACTTGGCATCCATCGGTGATCCTCGTCTGTTGTTAACTTTGTGAAAACTCTTCTCCTCTGGAACCACTGAGCCAATGTTAAGCAAACATGGCCTTAATATTAATCAAAATATCCATATAGGACTTATTGCCCTTTATTGGTCAAATTTCCTAATTTTATACATTTTTACCTCAAAGACAATTTAAAATAGATGTAAACTTTTTTAACGCAAGAATGTCCAGCATGTGGAGGACTACATTTTATCTTCATGGTCTTGCAGTCTGTGCCTCATCCAAGATCGTTGCCAGCGGAGATCCTCTCCTCTGAAACTACTTGGCGAGTTAGAACCATTTTTAGTGTCAACTGCCCTCAGATGGGCCACTTTAAAAAAAAATTGACAAGTCCACATTAGATCCCAGATGGCCATCAGAGGGGATTATAGTTTAACATTGGATCTTATGGGGAAGCAAATTGGAACCAAACTTAGTCACAATAGTCCTTTGCTGGTCCTTTATAAAAATAAGCAGAAAGTCTGTACCTAATCCAAAATGGCCCCTATTGGACCTCCCAGGAGAATGCATTGAAAGACATTCCCTGAAACTAATTGGCCAATTGGAACCAAAATTGATCAAAATAATATAAATAAATGTGTCCATCAAATCTTCAGGAACTTGGACAGGAAGGAAATATTCAAAGATCTGAAACTACTTGGCTAATTGAAACCAAACTTGCTCCCAACTGTCCTTAATTTGACTTTTACATAGAACCTTATGGAAAAACTGATTCAAAGATCTTCCCTTGTGAAACTATGTTTCCTATTGAAACCAAACTTGGTCATAATTGTCATAATTGTCCTAAGTTGGTCCACTTTGAACTATTCAGGCTCTTGAGAGCTTCTAGTGTTATTTTTTTTATCCCCGCCGCAATGTGATGCAGGGATATGGTAATGCCAGGTGTCCGTCCCTCTGCCTTGTAAGGGCTCTAGCAAGTTTATTTCTCATTGGATTTTAATAATATTTAACAGTAGCTTTAGTTCAAGGATAGCTCAGGGGAGTTCCGAGATGAATCCTATTTGAGTATTTTTGTAGGAGTTACGCCCCTTTTTAACTTTGAAAATTTACAAAATATCCATCTAAGCACTGTAGAAAATTTATTTCTCATTGGATTTGGATAATATTTCCACAGAAGCTTTAGTTCTGGAATGCCTCAAGCGAGTTTAAAGATGAGTCCTATTCAAATATTTTTGTAGGAGTTTTGCCCCTTTTTAAATTTGAAAATTGACAAAATATCCTTGTATGTGCTCTAGAAAATTTATTTCTCATTGGATTTGGATAAAATTTACACAGTAGCTTTAGTTCTAGAATGCCTCAAGCAAGTTCAAAGATGAGTCCTATTTGAATACTTTTGTATGAGTTATGCCCCTTTTTGACTTAAAATTACCACAATTATGTGGGGTTTCAAATTGCTGGAGCGGCGGGGATATATGGCTACTTGTAGCCCTTGTTACCAAAAAATATGATATTCATGATTCCATTGAATACAGTGATGAAACTTTTGGTGCAGAAACATGCTAGAAAATACCCCAAATACCAATTTTTGTTCTATATATGTTGTCCTCCAATAAACCAATTATGAAAAGGTTTACCCTAGATTGTTTTCCCCATTAAAATACTGTACAAAAACTGACAATCTGGAAACATAATGTTTGATTAAAATCAGATTCTGTTTAAGTTTAATTGAAAATTGACAACTATGAAAATATTTTCTTCTTACCTACCTCTGTGTTATCAGGAATATTGAACTATTAACATGATTTACACGTAAGAATGCCCGCTGGTCACGGTCATATATTCGGACTTCCCTCGGTATATCCATTCACATTTTGTTCTTGCTAAGGACAGAGCTTTGCATGAGGGAGATACTCCTTAGTTTTCAACAAAATTTACAAAAATGTAGATACTATAAGGTTCCAAATAGAACCGGCTTTCGGGTCAGCACCAACATACTGACTACTGGGTTGGTGAATACCCTCGGGGCATAACAGTCCACCAGCAGTGGCATCGACCCAGTGGTAATAAATGACTAAACCGATGTAACTGAATTTAAATTCTGCATATGCGCATTTCGACAACTTATGTACAACTTATATGTTATTGAACACATTGGGTGTTTTCTGTGCATTATCTTTATTCTTGTTCTCTCATCTTCAATCTCCAAATGCTTTAGTTTACATTCTGCCTCGCTAGCATCATTTGTAGTTGTATAATATTTAGCCTGTATCTACTCATTGTATATAATTTGTTCTATCATGTTCATATAATCTGTATGAGAGAAGTACAGGTGAAAAGTGAAAGTCATTTGTAATTATGGCGTAATAACACGGGCTCCACTGCTCTCTGAGAGCTCGGATCCCATATACGTTGAACCCGGAACCCATTGACGGCAGCCCGAACCCAGTAAGTGGATCCCAAAGCCATTGTGTTGTAGCCCTACTAGTCTCTGATCCCGAAGTCACGTTAAAAAATGTGGAGCCAGGAACCCTGAACCCGTGTTATTGTTCCCAATAAGATATGCTTTGGATTGACACTTGACTAAAAAAAGCATTTATTACTTACTTGTTTGCTTACTTATCCTATCAAACTGAGCTCAAATCGCATTAGCCGCCGAAGGTGAAAAAGAAGAAAAAAGGTAAACAGATCAGACACTCAGTCAGGATAAGCCTTAATAAAGATGACGGAGTACAACCAGGCAAAACCGTAAGCCTAGCGATAACAAAGTTACTGTTATTGGACTCGTACACTGAGTGCTTAATCTCTGTCCCTAGTGAAGACATCATACAAATCCGTGTCGAAAAAGAAGAACTACTCAAACTGTCTCTCACTTAGGCGACGTGCCAGCTGAAACAACACAGTAGCACAATGTCTCCACACTGCAGTACAATACTTTCCCTGACCTGTGTAGGCAACATCAAGACCAGTAAGGAACATAAACAACATAACAAAGAGCTCAATTGCATTTACCAATACAGATGCCAACTACAACTAGAACAAATGCTGAAACTGACCAGCTTGTTTAGTCTAAAGTTGAATAATGAAATCTTTAGGAAGAAAACATCATAAAAAACATAGACAGAAAACTCAACAATTGCTCATTGTACATAATATTACTTCTGATAACAACAGCCAATAATGTCCAGCTTAATCCAGGACCAAACTCAACTTACAACTGCGGCACATGTATGACAAGCTTTTATGTGTGACACATGCAATCAATGGTACTAAAGTCTGTTTCACTTCCTTTAGATAATGGAAATTCTCTTCTGCTGACTTTATTAATTTAATGCATATTTCGGCAACGGATTTTGCATGTTTATATAAAAATATTGTACACTTCTGAATCCACTTTTAACTTAATGATTTCCAATACATATGGGAAGAAAAAATACTTTAAAATGCTCCATGCTTTTAAAGGGATAATATTTTCGGCGCACCATTATCGAGAAGACTGGACCATTCTGAAATAGGTATTGGAAGGTATAAGCTGAAGTCAGATGATAAACAAGTCTCACTTTGGCTTTTACCATGTGCTTGGACTCCCCTTTTAATTAAAGAAAAAACATACCCGTAAATGATATAATTCAACAAAATACCCAAATATGTAATTGAAATATGCACGCATTAAACAAAAAAGAAATATTTGAAAGAAATTGTTAATGTACTACTAATTTCTATTTGGTGTTTACAAATAAAGTGTCCATGGATTACAATTGTTAACCCCGAACGAGTACACCTCGCTATTAATAGGTAGGTCAACTCAGTTCATCTATGTTATCAAGTTACTTGATCGCCCTTAAATCACTTAGAAATTTTCACCTGTTTGAAAAAAAGTGTGAAAAATCACATGACTGCAGACTTTTGCACATGCCGTAAACGGCGAATTCAACATTTTTTAGTTATGTATGGTCATTTTTGATTTACATACCAAATATAATAAAGATTGGTGTAAAAATAAAGCTAAAATCGTACGATTTCCATTATCTTAAGGAAGTGGGACAGACTTTACATCACTTGCCAGTCTGTTCATTCGAATACCTATGACGAACTAGCCAGCAATAGTGCCATAGCATGGGACTGCATAGTATGTGACAATCCAAACTATAGTTCAGTTTGCTTCAACCACAAACTAAGCACACTCAAACCAATTTACAGTACACTCAGACTTGTCAACTTTTACCAGCCCTGAGAAAACAAAGATTAAACTAATACATGCATCAACGCCAGTACTGAAGGTAGATAAAAAGAGAACCAAGCAAGATCCTAAATATTAATTGCCAGTCAATAAAAACAAAACAGTGCAGGGTAAACAACTTACTAGACAGCACAAAACCAGATATAGTAATCTAAATAGAAACATGGATCGACCCAAGTATACCACATAACCAAGAATTTCCTGACAACTATAATATATATCGTTAAGACAGGAAAACAACCGGAGCGGGAGTTATGATTGCAATCAACAAAGAGTACTTAAGTGAACCAGTACCAGAATATAATACAGAGTGCGAAATAGTATGGGCAAAAAATTAGACTCGAAAATAGTAAAGATCTATACCTAGCGGCATACTACAATCCTAAGACTTCGAATGAACAATCTCTGGATGAACTAGGAAAAAGCCCTGAAAGATTTAATAGGAACAATAAATCTAATGTAATTGTAGCAGGGGATTTCAGCTTACCAGGATGGGTATGGAAGACCAAAACATTGAAAGCAAATATCTCTTACCCAAAGATTCACAACAAATTTGTAGAGATACTAGATGATAATAGCTTAATCCAAATGGCAGAAGAACCAACCAGAGGAGAAAACACTCTAGATCTTATCCTAAAATATAATCCATCCACATTCATGAAAACAGAAACAATACCAGGCATCTTGGACCATGACATTGTCTTTGCCGAAATTGACGTTATTACTAAAAAGAAAACACAAAAGCCACGCAGCATCCCATTATATAATAAAGCAAAGTGGGACAACATCAAAACTGGTAAGGCATCATGCTTAGGAAAAATAAAACGACGTGAAGAACAAAATGTTGGAGCTAGTATCATGTGGGAACACTTCAAACATGAAATTGACGAACTTGTGAAAACTAATATTCCACATAAAACGGCCAAGAGAAGAGACAGTCCACCATGGATAGCCCCATGATATCAAGAAACTCATAAGGAAAAGAGACAGGTTATACATAGAAGTAAAAAGAAGTTGATGGATAAACTGATGTACTCATTATGAACTTTTCAAAAGCATTCGATAAAGTGAGCTTCCTCGTCCATAAACTAGATCATTATGGAATCCGTGGGAAAAACGCATGGATAAAAATTTCCTGTCAGATAGATCCCAAGCAGTAGTGGTTGAAAGAGAGAAATCCAACTATATCAATGTTGACTCAGGAGCACCACAAGGCTCTGTCCTGGGCCCCTCGTTATTCCTTTTCTACAGAAACGATATGCCGTCTGGACTAAACTCAACCGTGAGACTATTTGCAGATGACACCATAGCCTATCTAGCAATAAAAACTGCAACCGATGCACAGAATCTGCAATCTGATTTGACTAATTTTGGAGTATCGGAGAAAAAATGGAAGATGGAATTCCATCCAGATAAGTGTAACATCTTGACCATCAGCAAAAAGGCTAATCCCATAAAATTTGAATAAAAACTACATGGACACACTCTACAATCAGTGAACAATGCAAAATATCATTTCATCAGATGTCAGCTGGACAAGTCTTATCAACAACATATGTTGAAAAGCAAACAAGTTAAAGCATTAGGAGAAATTTAAACATTGGTTCCACAACAACAAACCAAACTATAACTCACTAGTTAGACCAATAGTAGAATATGCATACACAGTATGGGAACCCTACACACAGAACGATATACGCACATTAGAAATGGTCCAGCGAAGAGGGGCCAGATACGTTTGTAACAAACATGGGAATAGATCCAGTGTAGATAACATGCTAAACACACTGAAATGGAAACCATTAGACGAGCGGAGGAAAGAAGCTAGACTCAGTATGCTTTATAAGATCAATGGCCAAGAAGTAGCAATCAATAAAGAAAACAGACTCATCCCACCTTGTCACAAATCTAGGAACACACACAACCTGTCATTCCTAGCGACTATCGAAAGTATTCATTCTTTCCACGAACCATCCGGGACTGGAATGCGTTACCACCAGACAATGTCAGTTGGGTCACTCGTGGGCCACTCAATACCTTCAAAGAACAAGTGACCAACCTCACAGATTATATTAAACAAGTGTACATAGTTTTAGCTGTAAATACTACTGTTATTTAACAGTATTTCAAAATTGGGCTTGCGCACTCGACATATAATCAACTAGTTGATGGTGGCCATTATGAGGCAGAAGCAGGTGTGCATATTGATTGTTCAGTGAGGATTGTACCGGAGGATTGTATTTGAAACTTAGTAGTTCCTTGACCTTCAATTTGAAATTGACAACAGAGGTACATTACAAACTAGGTTGTATGACAAACGCGATGACTTCACTTTTCCAATAGTAAACTTCCCTTTTTTGTGGCAACATTACAAAAGCTCCAGCATATGGAGTTTACATCTCACAACTCATTCGCTATTCAAGGGCTTGTGGTCGATACAGCGACTTCCTTGATAGAGCTCGGTTGTTTACAAATAGACTACTTAAGCAAGGGTACGTTTCCAAAAACTTAAAGTCATCACTACAGAAGTTTTACGGCCGACATCACGATCTTGTCGATCGTTACGGGATATCTGTTTCCCAGATGACAACAGATCTTTTCCTCTACAACTAAAGTTTGTTTTTACTCTATCGGATTTGACTTTACTACCGGAGTTGACATGTTCAACACGGCGGGTGAAGCAGGAGATGTTTACTCTACCGGTACACCTGATCTCACCCATGGTTTTTATTGGGTCCGTATTGTTCATCTGTATGTGTGTCTTCATTTTTCTTTTTTGTCCCGTACTCAAGCGGTGTCCTTGTTTCTTAGTGTTTCCGATGTTGCCTCTGTCCATGGATTTTCGTTCTTTGACTGACGGTTCGGTTCTCACTTACTTTAGTAGATTGCATATCAATGGTGTATAGTAACTATGTTGGTTGTCAGTCCTTCCGTTAAAACCATCACATGTAGTTTTTGAAAAGTTTTTCTTCTTAGTGTTAGAATATACAAGGTCATGTACACGTTATTACTCAAAATTATTAAACAGGCTGGGCGTGGCTTAATTTTCCCTTTCGATTGTTCATGAAATTTCATAGTTACTGCATTTCACTCTTCTCTCATTATAGTAGGGTGTCCAAGGTCCAAAAAGACGCTTAGTTTTCGAGTTTTGGTTAACGGAATCACACACGGCTAATTTTTGTTTTAAATGATAGAACAACTATTAAATTTAGAATTTTCAGCTGTCGTAGAAAGTTACTGTGGTCACGATTTCTCTAATTTCTCCTTTTTTTTAAGTGTACCCTAAAACAGTGCTTGGGATATTGTATCTTTAAAGTTATAGAAAATAGTAGTACTCCCTTTTATTCTTATAAAAGGTTATTCACGATAAAGTCAAGACCTGAAATATTTATTTGAATAATATAATGCAAGTTATTTTGGACTGGTTTTTTGTATTTTATCGGTATTAATGTCGGGGTAAAATCGAGCCTAGATTAACGACATTTTATAACTCTGCTTTATTTCTGAAAAATTCCAACTTTAACGAAAGAATATATACGATTTGTACATATGCTCCGAAAATCATCCACCGTTAAAGTGAAATCAACAATTAAAAAGCCAAAATTTGCGTAAAACTTTCAAATTTTAGTCGATGTGAAGACCATGCCGATTGTTCTTTCAAGTGTACAACGAAAGATAACTCTAATCGGTTCTTGTCAATATTACTTTACAAGCTAGTGACAATTTTACGCGTTTCTTGTGTTTTGATTTTCCAAGCAAATGTGCTTGTTTTCACATTTAAAATTACTTTTCTATATCATTTCAGATAATATGATAGGGTTTTGTTTCAGTAGGGTAGGAACGGTCTTTCTAAGATTTATGTCATTGTGTGATTTAGGGAGGGGGGGATTGACTAATTTATACCAATAACAAAAGTACGATTTATTTCGCCTAAACTTAGTTTATTTTTAGCGGTTCGTTTTAAAATTAAATTCAAGCTCTCCTTTAAAGAATAATCCTATAAAAGTCAGAAATTCTCAGTTCTTTATATCCGAAAGAACTCCTGATATCACGGTGGTGCAAATATTCAAAATGACGGGCCTTTAAAACAAAATGCCAACTTTGAAACTTGTTGAATAAAGACAACAGGCAAATCATTATAAAAAGTAAAACTAAAGAACTACCCCAATAAAATTTACAATAATATTCTAATTTCGCTGCAGTTTTATCCGTGAAATGGAGCTCACTTTAAAATGCATCAAAAATTTCAAAATTTTAGGAGCTGACCTTTGACCCCATCTAAAATAAAATGTGACCAAATTCAATCTCTACAACATCGTCATTTCGATGCGCCATGATATCCTCTTCCCAAACATGTATAATACAGGTGTGTGTTAACCCAAAATCGGAAAAATCGTCTCTTGGGCACCCTACTATTAAACCAAGTAAATAATTGGTAATTGATCAACATGAAACAGCTGGTCACAAATCAATACAAGTTGAATCCATAAAAATATAAATGAAATGATATAACCCTGACATATTAATTGGTAAGTAGTATTTGTTATATATTTATTTAAAATAAACAAATATCAATCTACAATTTTATATGAATTGTATTCTAACCCCGGGATTCTAACATTGTTGTCTTCTAAAACTGTCCACTGAGGACAGTGTGCCGTTATCTAAGGTCAAATTTATTTTTCTGTCTAATCTTTTTTATATTTATCCATCCGTGTTCTCTTCTAAGTTCATGTCTCCTTTCCTAAGTTCAACATGCAGCACTACAGTGCAGTGTAACGTGATAAAGCTTTTGACCATGCATATAGTACGAATGTCAAAGTTTGTTTTGGAATATTGTACATTGGAAGGCATATAGTACGAATGCCAAAGTTTGTTTTGGAATATTGTACAATGGAAGGCATATAGTACGAATGCCAATATTGTACAATGGAAGGCATATAGTACGAATGCCAAAGTTTGTTTGGAATATTGTACATTGGAAGGCATATAGTACGAATGCCAAAGTTTGTTTTGGAATATTGTACAATGGAAGGCATATAATACGAATGCCAAAGTTTGTTTTGGAATATTGTACA
>MJUU01046946.1:109022-125039 GCA_002080025.1 Modiolus philippinarum | reverse complement strand
CCCCTCAACTTCGTTGAGATGAACTCAATTGTTACCCTATCTATAGAATTTTGTCCAAAAAAAGACTCAAGTTATATACTAGACCTCACCTAAAATCTGGGAAGAAAGTATGAAATGCTCAGAAAATAGAAGTTGCATATATGCATATATGGACGACTACAAAATGTATTTTCAGATATCTTTTGGATTGTAAATCTAAGTTGTCTGCTTGGTGCTATCTTTAATGAGGTAGTGACCATCCATATGTCTTTTTAAGTGGACAACCTAAGGACCATTGTGACCAAGTTTGGTTCTCAGTGGATAAGTAGTTCCAGAAAAAATCTTGAATGATTTTTTCAATATCTTCAAATGTTTATGAAAAAGAAAGGAAATGGGGTAATGTCAAGGAGACAACATCCCATATCTAGACCAAAACGACACAAAACAAAGCATCTAGGGGTCACCGTACTATTTTCCCTGCTTTCAGCTATCTTAAATTAGGTGCAAACCTACCAGATACATGTTTTGAAAAGGACCATCTTAAGACTTTTGTGACTAAGTTTGGTTCCAATTGGATAAGTAGTTTCGTATAGATCTTTGAAGCATTTCCAACAGGGTTAAATGGTAAACTATGTTTTTTGGTCGTGGCCACCTTAAAAGAGGTACAGACCTGCAGATATAACTTTTAAAGGGACCATCCAAGGACTTCTGTGACCATGCTTAGTTCCTATTGACTCAATTGTTTCGGAGGAAAATATCTTTAAATGACAAGTTTAAAATGAATGGATGATGGGTGCAAATAGAATTGCAAAAGCTCATCCTGGTTAAAAGCAGGAAAAATAGGGCACAAATACTTTTTTCATGGATGCTGACTTGCTCTTCCTGATGCATTAATTTGCGTAGCAAGATGATCCTGCAATACACAGCTAAAGAGATATAAACTTAAAAATACATGTAGATGATGAATTAGAAAATTTAGGTCACATAACTTAATTTTATAAGGATCCATGATAAAGGTATTTGCAAGATAATGCCACAACAAATTGGAACTGAGATATGGACATTGATGTAAACTTGACGAACAATAATAAAAGCATTGTTCCATTGCTTGGTATTACCGTGTATTTGTAGAGACTTTGTCTCATAAGAATTTACTCCATATCCCTTCATTGCTTTTTTTATGTAAACCTGAATGTAAGGTGATCATGTGAGAAATATAGCTCACAACCCCTGATTTTGATTGGATGATGACCTACCATCAATTATCCACACAGACTCTGGGATTTCTTTAAAGGCCCATTTACACAGTGATACAAGTCAAATGCATCTTAAAGCATGCAGCTTTTGTATTGTGATACTTAAACGTTTACACAGTGTTACAAAAAATTTACTTCACATGCGACCAAGTTTACCCTTATTCCCATCAAATGCCAAACATAAACAAAATGGAGAATCTTGTGGAAGGAGAAATTATTGCCGGGCATCTTTTTTTAGAGTAGATCTTCAATGAAAGGTCCCACAGATCCATTTCCTGTTCCTAAAGGTGCAGGAGTGTATCCATATCTTTCAGTATCATGCTTCAAGATGCATAAGACTTGTATCATTGTGTTAATTACCCTTAATAGTCCCCCTCAACTTTGTGAAGGAAAACTCCAAAGCTGCAGTTAAACAGTAAAAGAAGTAAACACTTCACTTTATGTATTTATTAATCCTATATTAGTACATGATGTTGAAGATGTTGGCATCATACATCATTATTTATTTACATGCAAAATATATTATTAAGCTATCAACAATTTAAAAATTTATTTATGGAACTTAATACTCTAATAGCTATATTTTACTGTGTGACATCATTTAAAAGTCAACAAAGGAAAGATACACCAATAAATATACATAACAAAGGGACTTTTTCAGATGATAAACAGTCAATTACAGCATGTAAATATCTACAACTGTAAATTTGTATTACAAATGCCAAGAAAAAACCTGGACGTAATTTTTGTTCTTGAATGATTTAACACTTGTCATGCTGGTCAACCAAGTACATATACTGGTTACATTGTACAGTGACTAGAAATGTAACAGGTCTTGTCGCAGACTGACCAGAAATGTAATTTGTTACATTACAGAGTGACATTCAGTTGATAGAATAATTTTAGGACTGTTGTACTGCTCAAATTTGATATTAATATTTTATGGCAGATCCAGAAGGGGCCAAAGGGGCAGACTCCAACACAAAGACTCCGGGCTCCAACACTAGGGCTCTCCACTCTAACACAAGGGCTCCAGGATCCAGGCTCAACTCTTAAGAATCTTGGCTTTACATACATGGGGTTCAGGTTTTCAGAGTGTTATTCTTTCAAGGTTTTGCATTGACATACGCCTTTTTGTTAATTGAAAGCTCAGTGGAACAGAAAAATATGAATTCATCAAAAATGAGTACGAACTGGCAAATTCATTTAAATTTCCTTCAAATTTTCTAAAAAAAATCAATCATTCCAGTAGGTCCCAAGCTGGAAAATATTTTAAAGAGGCTAATGTTTCAAGGACTCTTTTCTTTCAGTGGTTCCCGCTTCATGCTGTACATCCTTTCCTAATTTTTGAGTTTTTTATGTTGTGCATATGCAATATTTTAGGGGTCCCAATGGGGGGCGGGGGGTTGGGGTGGATGGGGTCCCTCTCCCGAAATCCCAGCAGTTTTTTTTTTCAACTTTCCCATTTCACGGGCAGGAAAATATTTTACAAAGACTCTTAAACAATCTCCCTTTTCCTGGTTCATGGGATATTTTTTCAGTTTCCCGCTTCACCCTCTGCACCGTACCTTTTCCCGTTTTCACGGGTACTTTTTGTGACGATCCTGTTTCCCGTTTACTTTAAGGATGTTCGCTGGTCAATTTTAAAATAACAAAGATTTAAATTAAATGTGATTTTTTGTTAGAAAATCGACAAAGAAGTAATTTAAGCCAAAAAAATTAATATGTTACTGATGCAATTTTTGAGATTCAAGTGTTTCAAAAAATGGCAGGAAACTGAATTCCTCTGCATTTTTCATAGGTTTAACATGAGCAATGTTTATCCAAAAATGAATGTGACAAAATAATGCCAACTAAATAAAATTTTGTCAGAATGCTCAGAAAGATGTATAAAATTAAATTATGGAAAAAAATTAGGGGGTCGTCGGACAAAAAATTATTAAGCTTTAAAATGGATAAAACAAGAGAAGTCCGAAAATCTGACAGAAATGCATAAACATTACCAGCGAACATCCTTAAAAGGCAAATCCCACTTCCTGCTTAAACCCCATGGAGACCCATTTTTAGTAGATACTGTAACCTTCTCTTTTATTATTTACATTGATGTTGGTAGTTTTACCAACAATCCATCAATAATAACATAAACATGAAAAATACTATTTCCATGCCATTTTTGAAAATACATGCATGTCATTTTACATAGAATATATAATGAAAAGATAGTGACTATTTACTTTATGTAAGGATCCCTCATGAAAAGCTGTGTACGTACCTGTCCTTCATTCATTTTGGCTTTCCCTTTGGTCCTATCTACATGTACATGTATTAGCTTTTTAATCTTTTCCCAGTTTCCTCAGTTAAGGACTAGTCCTATGCTCCAGACTAGCAAATTTGAATTTTAACTAGTAAATTTTTTCAATCACTATCCTGACCAAACTAGCAAGAATTTTTTGCCGCAGAAATTCTATATTGCATTTTCTAAATCTACATTGCCTTACATTGCTGTAATTTTCTCTTTTTTTTTCGGACTAGTAAATCTGTTATTTCAACTAACCCGAAGGACTACCGTAGTAATGAAAAAAGTTTTTGGCGCAGACTGCTAGAAACATCAACAGAAACTAAAATTACAGTAACTTAGATAAATGTTTTTTATTAATTTGCCTTGTTTTTAACCCAGTTTACATGAAAAGGGAATAAGATTAAATAAAATTATATCTATCCATTCTTGCCGTTATCATGTTTATAAAATCAATGTAAGTATTTTGTAATACATGATTAACCTTGATTTTAGTTCAGTCATCAATGATAATACATCAACTAACCACTATTATTTATAACATGTCGTACTTTTGCTCCCTATTTTGAAAAGGGACCCTGGACTAATGAATATTATTGTAACTTCTTACATAATTTTACAACATTGAAATATTTTACAATATTATATGTACATATAGAAGGTAAAGCCGCTAAAAAATGCTTGTTACTCATTCTCTTATTTGGCATGACATCAGTACTAGATTGACCAACCAGATCAGAGGATTTTATAAAATTGTACACCTCAATACAGCGTGGTGAAGGTAAAGAAGTTTATCTATACAATCTACTAGTATGTAAAAAGTCGAAATTTTAGAGAGCATTATCTCCGGAGTTCCGGAAATTTGGATATGATATAAAAATTGGTGTTCCCAATTATCTTTTTGAGAAAACAATTTTGTTTGGTGCTCCATCTAATCAAACAGAAACCCTATTGCTAAACTAAAGAACTTGGTCAGTAGATTTCTCATGATCAAAATGATTAATTGTATGTAATAGAAGTCAGTATTAAAAAATCAATTTCTCACTGCATTTTAAAGAGCAAAAAATTTGAAAGTGAAAGGCAAGCTATCTAGTACATCAAGTAAACCATTATCAAAATTTGATTTATAAATTATCAGTTATATCTGATGTACTTAATTTTGCTATATGTTTCTCATGAGTTTGTATATGTTTTTGTAAGTTATATCTTAAACTAAACCCTTTTCCACACGTTTCGCAAAAAAACAACTTTTCTCCTGTATGAGTACGCATATGTTTCTGTAGATCTGTACTTTGACCGCAGCCCTTACCACACGTAGGGCATAAATAGGGTTTTTCTCCAGTATGTGTTCGCATGTGTGCTCTTAATATACAGCTCTGTCGGAATTGTCTGCCACATGTAGAACATTTGTATGGTTTCTCTCCCGAATGAATCATGGCATGTTTCTGCAAATCCCATTTCCATTTGAAATCTCTACCACAAGTGGCACAATTATACGGTTTTTCTCCAGTGTGTATTTTCATGTGACGATTTAGGTCTCTCTTAAGATGGAAATCGTTCCCACATGTTTCACAAACATGTGGTCTGTCACCGGTATGTTTTTTCATATGTGTACGCAGCGTTCCAATCTGATTGTACCCTTTCCCACATTCCATACAGATATAAGGTTTGTCAGATTTATTTTCGATGTTACTTTGTGGATTTTTGTCAGATTTATTTTCTGTGTTACTAGTACCTTGTGGACTATCCTCCTGTGTTAAATCAACAGTAGAAGACAAAAATGATTCATTTGTATTAGCAGAATCTATCAGATTTTCATTTGAATTTTCATTTTGTTCAAAACTCCTTCCAGTCTCATCATGATCTTCTTCATGAATATTCATTTGCTGATCACACATGTCTTGCTCATGCATATCGATTTCCTCATTGTAACTTGATGTGCCACTTGTCCTTAATTTTTCTTTGTTTTTTGGAAAATGCAAGTCTGTCAATAGATTTTGTTTCACTTCCTCGATTATTTTGTCCAGTTTAAGACCAGTTTTGACAATTTCCATTGTATCATCAGGTCTTGGGTTCATAAATAGCTCTAAACATTGGTCAGTAATTACTTTGCCACCATTTTTGACAAAACTTTCAGGAATTTTCCCTGACAGTGTGTTCTGACTCAACCCCTTTCCTGTATTGTTGATAATAGGTATTTCCTTTTCCCTTAAATTTGAGTCACTAACAATATCATATTGTCTTTGGGAAGGCAATAGCATCTCGGCATCATGAATCTTTTTGTGTTCTTGAAAATCTTCAATTTCACAAAATTCATCCCCACAAACTGTACACATAAATCGAACACCTTCATCATGTTCTTTCATATGCTCTTCAAGGTCATTGCTGGATTTAAATCTTTTTTGACAAAAACTGCAGACATGACATTTTGTTATACTACCTTTATCATTTCTGTGTGTTTTCTTATGTTTTAACATGTCGCCATTTTGAATAAATCCACGACCACAGATTGGACAAGAAAAGGGTCTTTCCCCCGTATGTGTGCGTATGTGTTTTTGGAGATCACCATTTTGAGTGAATGCGCGACCACACGTAGAACATGTGTAAGGTTTTTCCCCAGTGTGTGTCATTACGTGTCTCTGTAGTACGTACCTCCGACCAAATGTCTTCCCGCAGGTTGTACAACCATATGGCTTTACCTCTGAATGTGTCGCTTCATGGATTTTTAATGTGTTATTTCGACTAAATCCTTTATCACAAAACCTGCAAATAAATGGGCGTTCACCCGTGTGTGTCCTTAAATGAATTTGTAACGATGAATTATGATTGAATCCTTTATCACATAATGAGCAAGTGAATGGCTTTTTGTCTGCATGAGTTCTCATATGTGTCTTCATATTTGAATTCTGATTAAAACCTTTGCCACAAATATTACATAAATATGGTTTTATGCCGAGGTGTATGCCGCAATGTTTACGCAAATGACTTTTGTAATAAAACCCTTTACCACAAATGTTACAGGAGTATCTCTTTTCCCCTGTATAAACTTCACCTTCTGCCATATCTTCTGAAATTTCGCTTGATTTCTTCGTCTTTTTTACTTTCTTTCTAGAATCTTGTTTATTTGAGGAATCAGGTTCTCCAATTTCACTGCCATCTATAGATGGTGCATTTTGCTGCTTGTGAAACTCTGCAACAGCTTTTGCAGTCTTTTTCTGTAAAACACAAGTCTGTATACGTGTACTCGATGATGGTAAAGGAATAGTTTCCTTTGCTACTCCAGCATCAATTAAGTTTTGCCTTACCTCTGCAATGATTTTATCAACACTTAAAGCTTTTGGTTCATTTTGTTCCCCATCTTGATTGATTGAAAAGGAATCTATAAGCCCTCCTTGAATATTGTGTGCTGCTTTTGCCTGTACATTCAGTATTTCTACATCACTTCCATCATTCTGTTCTGTAAAAAAACATTAAAGATATACATAAAACGTCGCCTTGAAGTGATATATCCAATTGCCAAATTTCTAAAGCCTACCTAGGAATTTGATTGATTTCTCACATTTGAAAAAACTCATACCTATTTTTACCTTTCTCACCTATAGAGAAATCTCATCATTCTACAAATGTTCTAGGTGGGTGAGATCAGCTTTTCTCACATCTGAGACAAGCCAGAACCTATTTTTAGCCGTTTGAGATATCCTTGTCTCAACCCACCGGTGAGATAAGAATTTCACATGAGGAAATACATTATAACGTTATCAACATCATAGTAAGTTGCTTGGACATGGCGGACACCAACTATATAGTCTGGTTGTACAGAAACTTGTATTTTGTTTATAACTGTGAGAAAAACAATCAAACACCATTGAAAATGAAAGATTTAGAAATCTCAGACACCCTCGGGTAAGATTTCAATGGTTCTCTAACTCGGCAAGCCTCGTCAGAGCAATATTATTTACCCTTGGGTGTCTGAGATTTCTCGATCTTGCATTTTCAATGATGTTAGATTGTATTAATCGCATCCTTTCTTCTGGTTTTCTCACATCGACCATATAAAGCTTGTGTGATAAATTCAAGATGTATACCATTGCTTCTAATTTTCATGCGATTTACTGTTTATATAAAGAATGAAAATGCAGATTTAAACCCAGAAATAATCATGATTTGCAAGTAATGCAATTGTTAAAAAGAAGATTAAAAATTCGTGCCAATTGTTGAAGACAAAGTTACCATCCAGCTTTGGTAAACATATATACAAACTGTGATGTCATATTTTCCCAGGAACATTTGTGATATTTCTTTGTGAAATTCAATGCTGAGCAAGGTTTTGCAAAATACATGTAAGGTGAGAAAAAGTATCAATCCCTCATGAAATGGCAAGATTGGATGATCTCAAATCCTCAGGCTAACATATCTTTTGTCCACCCAAAGGGATAGATATCTTGGCATTAAAGTTGAGATCAGCCATTTTCCTTTGTGGTATACACTATATGTGTTAACCAACAGGTGAGATATCAATTTCATGTGAGAAAATACATTTAATATGATATAATGTCATGTTAAGTTGCTAAGATACTCCAGACATAAACGTCAGTCTGTTGGTAATTTGCACAACATTGTTAACTTGTATTAATCTACCAATGGTGGACACAACAGGTTAAAATTGAATACAAAATACATGCTGTGAAATGTCCAATGAAAAACTAAGCATGTTTTTGCATACACAAGTACATTACGATTTAAATATGTTGGCTTTAGAAATATCAGACATTCTTGCATAAGATATCAATGTGCTTGGACTTACAATCAGGGGAAGATTACTCAATGAACTCAGTGACCAAGATTTTTCATTCTCTGCATTTTCAGAACATTTTTTCAATAGAAATTCATAGATCTTCATGAAATGGAGAAGAGTTACTCCCTGTTTGATTTGTTTGTTATACTAAGTGGCATTGTATCTAATTTAATAGACCATATCCGAGATTTTATATCCGGATTTACAAAATGTACCAGATTACTTTTCAACAGGTCACAATATAGAAAACGTCACATCATAAAGCATAAAACGTCATGATATTATATTAAGTACATTTCTAATCACATGGGGCGGACACGTTTGTGACGTAGGGCGGCCAAAAAATAACTGGCGAATCTACCAGTAAATACCAGAAGTCGGATATGGTCTATATATATATATTGTAGCATCAGAAAGTCTGGTCATGTGAAACCGATAACTTAAGATTGCATTCCAATTCAAAATGTTTTATGTGCATTTGCATTTCCTTAGGGCTGTTCCATTTAAATTGAGGTGGGAAGAGGGGGATGCAGATTTTTTGGTTTTCTCTTGGTGGGGGGTAAAAATCCATTTGGTGTAGGTGTTAAAAAAACAATTTGAATAGTTTTTAATATATTGGTTGGGGGGGGGGTCTTGAGCAAAGTGCATCGCCCTCCCCACATAAATTTTAATGGAACAGCCCTTACAATCATGTTCAGATTTGTTTAGATTCATGTTCTCCGAATGGGACTCACATTTATCAGTAATGACCATTTTCTCAATTATCTAAATCTGAATAAAATCAGATCCCCAACTTACTTCAAATTAAAGATATATCATGGAGTGGTCCTAACATACCCTGAAATAGGAATGCAATGTAAGGTGTCGAACTGTGGTATTATTTTGCCATTTTTGTCCAATAATTGTTCAATTAAGTTTCATACTTTAAGTTTAGAGCTAAGAATATGAAATGAAGTAAAAGTTTCAAAGTTAAAAGAAATCTTTTTTCTTATAAATCCCTTTTCCAACTTTTCATTAAAAAAGATAAACTAAAACACACATGAGGTAAATCTGTTGCTGGATTTGGATTTAAAGGAAAACAGACATTATACATGGGAAATAATTTGATAAAAGAATTTCATAATTTATCTTTCTTATTTCAAGGATGACCCACATCTTAATTTTTAAACGTAAAAAATAAAATGATTTAAAAAAACATGCAAAGTATGAATGCCATCTATAGATTTAAAAAGTTATTCCCCAATATAGTCATTTTCCCCAGCATTTCTATGTAAAATGCTTTTCATATGTCAGTATGATCCATACATTAGAAACTGATCGTGATCTTTTTACCTGTATACTGTCCTTCAGTTCTACTGTTCTTTACATATTGCTGTGGTACCACACTATCTGAGTCCAAGCTGTCTTCCGACTCCTCTTCATAGTCGCTATCATTATCTTCTTTGTCGCAATCAGAACTTAAGGAATTATCAGAGGATTTACGATTTTTCGAACCAGAGAACATAAAAGATGCTTTAGTACTGATTTTCAAGCTGGTGTCCTGTTCTTCTTCTCCAACTGGTTCCTGCTTAACTTCATCAGATGAAAGAGCAAATGGTGTTTGGTTGATTTGCATGTAACAGTTTTCCATTGAAGAGAAGGTGCCATGATTATTATGTGCATTTTGACTTGTAATCTCATCAGAAAAATCTTGGGGTTCAGATTTGATATATAAATGTGTAGTATCTGAAGTGTTTTCAAAACTCGGATTTTTATCACTTGTGAAAAAATTTTCTGAATTTGAATTCACAGTTCTCTGCATTTCATCCATGATTAATTATTGCCTAATGTACCAGTGCAACTCGCTATTGTCTCCCCTTAAAGTACTTGTCAATATATATTTGAGAATTTTACTACTAAAAATCTCTGCAACACATGTTGTTTCTTTTCTGAAAATAAGTCAAATCTTTTGATGCCGATTTTAAATCAATTTGATGCCAAAATTTCTGAACAAGTCTCTATAAGTCTTTTTGTGAACTCTTCAACCAAAACAGCGTGAACCTACAACAGAAAATGAAAAGCATGTAATTTTGACAAGTAAATACCCTAAAAACACATTTACTGGGATTAACACATTATATCTCATACTTGTCTATAAATAACCTTTGATATACTGGAACAACCAATGTTTAAATAAAGACCTCAAATTATAGTTCTGAGATAAAGTAATTGTGGGAACCTGTGTGAAATAGAATATAACATGTACATGATGTACAATAGCAGATCACAATGTAAATACATTTATATCTGATGAATAATTTCTCATAACCATACTCAAAATAAGGTAACCAACAAGAATTCTAGCAATTTCAGAAATTCGCTTAAACATGCTAAAAATTCCCTGGATGTAATTACAAATGTACATGATACCTCGCCACGTTTCAAAAAATTTCAAAGTTAAAAGGGGCATAACTCCAGAACACTATAGACCGCTGAACCCAAAATTACACATGCCCTGTGTTGTGGTAAACAACTTTCATACCAAGTTTGAAGACAGTATCATATTTCAATCCCAAGTTATCAGTTGGAACCCTAAAATTTGCAAAATTTTAAAATTTCAAGGGCCATAACTCCAAAACCCCTTAAACCTCTGAACCCAAAATTGAACATGGTCTGAGATTTGTAGTAAACAACTTACAAATCAAGTTTGAAGACAATATGTTATTTTGTTCACAAGTTAACTGTTGGAAACCCTTAAATTCACAAAATTTCAAAGTTTCAAGGGGCATAACTCATGAACCCCTTGGACCTCTGAACCAAAAATCAAACTTGACCTGATTTTTGGGGTAACCAACTTACATACCAAATTTGAAGACAGTAACTTACTTCATTCACAAGTTATCAGTCTAAAACCTTCAGGGAATGGCCATGGAGGTACACATGAATTAGGGTATCACATATTACCTCGCAA
This sequence comes from Modiolus philippinarum, assembly GCA_002080025.1. Taxonomy (NCBI): domain Eukaryota; kingdom Metazoa; phylum Mollusca; class Bivalvia; order Mytilida; family Modiolidae; genus Modiolus; species Modiolus philippinarum. The sequence continues at coordinate 113,763 of MJUU01046946.1, read as the reverse complement.
CTACAAAATACCGCGATTTCGGTACATACGGTGAATTGTTTCCCCCTTAGTAAGATGCAGAAAAATTATGAAGATATTTCAAATAAGAACAAGATGCTCTCTAGGGTCTGATTCGCTCACCTGACCTTGGCTAACATATAGACAGTCTAAGGTTAAAGGGTTCAAAGTTAATATGGTTCTGATATGCCCAGATGTTTCAGCACATGTTCTATTTGTGCTATCATGAGGATAAAGTGTTCCAATGGCAGAGTGTGACATTACCAGTAAATCTACTGATAGTGTCTATTAAAATTGACCCTGGACTTCCTTGCAATTATATTGTACAGACTGATTGTTTATGAAAAGTTTATTCTACAAAAAATTTGAAAAAAAACTTGGTCTGTCACAATGGTCTTTAGTCTATTAGAATTCCTGATTACATATCCACAGAGCTGTTGTCTATGATACATTACTTTCAGTTTAGAACAAGCTGCTACATTCGTAAATGAAACAAATACCATATCAGTCCATAACAGGTAAAGAACCGGATAATCTGACGTCACCATATTTGAACAGTTATTTGTTTACCTTGACAGTGGGATACGATTCTTGATGATAGGACTATACCTCATGTGACTTCTGGTTTACTATACTTTTCCTCTTTTTCAGTTTCTTTTTTGTTTCTGTTCTGTCCTAAATAAATTATGGTCTTCTCCCTCAGGAACTGTTTTCCAAAAGTGTTGTATGGTGTGTATGGTGCCCTTGCCTGTCTGCTTGTACATGTACACTATACTCACCAGACAACACTATAGGAAAATGGTTCCCTCTGGATAAGTCCACGATAGATTAATAGTATTTGTCCCTTATAAAATAAGCATGTTAATTGTTCCAACATGTTCAATAGGAAAACATATTATGCTGATGTTTATAAAACTAGTTCTAAAGGAAATTCTGTTATGAGGAACATATATAAGCATTCAGGCCTCATACATGTATGTACCTAGTGTTCAACTTTTGTTGCTTCACAGCTTAAATAAGGGCACGTTTCTGAGACCAATTTGGCACCCTCCTACTCCCAAAAAATACAGAGTAATACAATCAAGTCAAGTAAAATTCATTTAAAGTCGGTAAAAATATAACATATAACATATGCTCTAAAGAGCTTTTAAAACCGACATTATCCCAGGGTATGCAAGACAACAGCAGCATTTTGTTACTACTTTTGATCCCATATGATGTCCCAATCCTGGGGTCCCGATCAATAAATTTCCAAATGAATATTGAAGCAAGAGCCCAAAATCGTACATCCAGAATGCATGGCAAAATAAGGATTACATACAGACAGAGAACGTAAACAACCGAGACGAAACAAACAGTACATAAAACAAACGCCACAAAAAATAAGGCACTAACAGTGTGAACCATTTAAAAAAAGGGGTGTTATCAGGTGCTCCGGAAGGTAAGCATGAGCTGCATCACATGTGACACCCGTCACACTGCGAGTGAAAAGTCCAGTGTAATGTCAAATTCGGTAAGAGTGAATCCAGTAATACAGTACAGAAAGAGTGGTACCGTGACAAATCACCATGATAGACATGTCCCACTCTGAGAGTGATACTGAATAACTTTTTATCTTTAAGAGATATCTCAATTATTTTTTCTGCATTTTAAGTGGTATAATACACCACTCTTAATACAAAAAAGAGTAGGAAATGATCTCAAATAGGAAAAAAGATATTTAGATCCACTCTCAGAGTGGGACACGTCTTTCACAGTGATTTGTCACGGTACCACTCTTTCTGTACTGTATCTTGGGGACTATTGAAATACATGTATGTCCAGCTTCATTTGTGATACAGACACATTGTAACGATCAGACAATTCGCGATAATGACCATAAAACTTTTTGAGTGACAATAGTTACAGTGATTGAACATAACCCTGGCTAAGTAGCTTTTGAGAAAGTAATTTTGCTCTGTTGACGAAATCGACATACACATTCAAATCATTTGTTATCCTCTCCATGAAATAAGTTATGTCCACATCATGACATACCAAATTCCAGTAATAAAAGTCAAATGACATTTTTTGTTAATATCATAATGAAATAAAAATATCTACTGTCGCGTGTCATAGCTAAATGTAGCATTGTTCTTTGTCTCAAAATAGGTGAAAAACGGCAACATTAGCCGCATAACCGATAAAATCAATAAAAATAGAAATATTGCATTTACCAAAAAGCGATGCAATTTTAGCAGCTACGTGGTCGAATTGAACCTTAATTTTGATCATAAAACCTTTCTGCAAATCGCATTTTTCTTAATCATAAATGGGTATTGAAGTTTTTCGATTAATCTGTCAATTTTGACATCCTAATTATGCCACCAAACAATGTATGTGTCGTTTGATTTCATTGGTCAATGACATTTTTTTTACCGGTGTTGAGAATAAAAAGTATAGCGTGAAAATAATAGACTATAGCATACAGAGGGGGGATCACTTGAACTTGGCGACCACAATACTGGAATACTAGTATTGTCCACAATACTGGAATAAAACTTTTATTCCAGTATTGTTGAAAAATTTGAATTTTGTACATTGTATTTTTGAATAATGTATTTATTAAGTTTTATATAAATGTATAAAAAGTAATTATTTATGACAAAGTTTACGAGTTTATGTATGTGTATTGTGAATTCCAGGTGTAATTATGACATGTATTGAAAAAGGTTATTTTGTTAATTATAGAAAAAATTACCTCCTTGATTAAACAAACTAACTATGTTTTTATAACGTTTTATGTCTTTAGGTAATATTTTATAGGTGATATTATGTCATGTTTTATATAATAATAAATAAAATTAATTATATATATTGTCAGAAGATTGTGAAATGAAAAATTTATAGCATGTTTCGATGATTTATTCTATCTTACTTCAGACTAAAATCAATAAACACAAGATATAGCATTAAATAATTCGTCACTGTTGTTGTCTGGTGTCAAACACTGCTGCAGTCAGAAGAGTTAGCGTCATCTGGTCAATGGTCTTGGTGTCCACGAGTCCGTGGGTACTCAGCATGTTGATAGCTGGGTTATGTCTAGCTGGCCATCTCTGTCCTAAGTTGTTCTATATGTTATGGGTCATCTTGAGTATGTTCTTCATCACTGTCTGAACCTGGAATATCTGTTTATTGGTACTCTGTCTCCTCGAGTTTTCTTGTTCTTTTCGACTGGTGTCCTGTTTCTACTGTGTCGGCGGGAAGCTTTACGGCACGTTTGCTGGTTACAGTGGTGCAAGTCATTGGTCTCTGGCTTTTGTCAATGATTTTATGGTACTGTTTGCAATCTAAGTTTTGAACTCTGTAGCCAAGCTTGGTGCGTCATCTTTCTCTGCCATTGACATGCACTATACCCGTCTTTGAAATCCCCAAGTTTTTAACGTCTATGAGCTTTCAATGCTCACAATTGAATATATTTGTAGTTTTCTTTTACTCAATGTCATATTCATATCAGCTTGGTTACTCAATATACAATTAATGTGCAATATATGGCTTGTCATACTAACTGGGTCGTTAATTAAACTACGGTGAATCAATCACCATTGATCACATACTAATTACCTGCTCATTCTAATTTAACTACCCATTATCACCTTTGATCACCTAATAACTCTAATTAAAATAACAAAATATTATCCCTTTTTGCTCTGTAATATTCTTTTTATCCTACAACGTACCATACCCTATAAACTTATATAAACTATGAATTTGGCGACCACAATACTGGTACAATACTGGAATACAATACTGGAATAAAATTTTTATTCCAGTATTGTGGACAATACTAGTATTCCAGTATTGTGGTCGCCAAGTTCAAGTGATCCCAGAGGGGGAACCTGCCCTTGTTGGGATTAGATGTTTTGAAGCTCGGGATTTCGGGATTTTTATGATTTGAGTCTAGGATTTCGGGAAATAAATTTACCGGGAATAAGGATTTCATCAGTTTTTCAATTTCTTTGTACTTAAATACGGAAGCTAGCATAGAATCTGTTAAAAAAATGTCACCCGACTGGGGAAAAGGGCATCAGAAAGTAGCAAACCAAGACCTATGAGGGTTATTTTTGAAGATGAGAAGGCAAAAAATAAACTAATGACAAATTAGATTTTTTGGGAGAGACCGACGAGAAATTTAAATCATTAAGCATAACACATGACATGAAACAAAAAGAAAGACAATAAAGTAAGCTAAAATGGGTGGAATCTATGGAAAAAAAAACAGAAATCTGAAGTCGGGGACGTCAAATTTATAGTAAAAGGGCCACCATGGGATCGACGGGTGGTAAAAGTAAAGAAGCAGTAACAGATTCATTGATTGTAAATTGTTTTTATACAAATGCAGATAGCCTGTGAAATAAACTTGATGAACTAAAAGCTAGAGTGCAAGACAATGAGATCAGCTATGATATTATAGGAGTAACTGAAGTCTAAACTAAAACTGTCGATACATACCAAGCAAAGCTGAACTTCATCTACAAGGATATGATTTATTTATAAATGAACATAAGGGTAGTGGTAGAGGAGTAGCTATATATGTAAATGATGTAAATAATATAAATGAACAGAAGGGTAGTGGTAGAGGAGTAGCTATATATGTAAATGATGTAAATAATATAAATGAACAGAAGGGTAGTGGTAGAGGAGTAGCTATATATGTAAATGATGTAAATAATATAAATGAACAGAAGGGTAGTGGTAGAGGAGT
>MJUU01046946.1:54894-76097 GCA_002080025.1 Modiolus philippinarum | reverse complement strand
GTACTGTCAGGTATGACAAATCGTTGTTAATATACATGTAGGCTAAAGTCGATGGAAACATAGGAAACGAATCTCTATTGCTATGGTCTAGTTCGGTAATATGGACCATAACAAATTGTTTTCGAGCATGAAAGTATCTCTTGTTATATTCTGTTTGAGTAATCTGGCCAATGCAAATGTGATGGGTATAAACATAGATAATGCTTATACTTCTAGAACAGTGGGAATAAAGCCTTCCGGTTACAAACTAGAGGCTCAGATACTGAGCCTGCATCCCTCACCTGACAAAATGCTTCTATGCCATGCATGACCAAAAACGATGTATTTTACCAATGAGGTCTAATGTTAAGCCATGTTCTCTATTGGCACAAGTGTTTTTTGTCTGATCTTATTGAAATGAGTAATCTTTGCAAAGGACCTTCAGTATATCATTCCAATACAGTTTAGTTAAATTTGTTTGAATAGTTTCAGAGAAGATAATGAAAACTATGGTTTTCACTTACCGGGCTACAATCTCCAACTATGTTCGGCACTAGAGGCCATGTTTTTAGTCGGATCAAAATGAAATGAATAAATTTTGTAAAGGACCTTTAGTACATCATTCGGAAGGAAATGAGAAATCTTTGTTAAGGACCTTTAGTACATCATTCCTGTAAAGTTTGGTTGAATTTGCTTCAGCCGTTTCAGAGCAGAAGATAAAAATGTGATTTTTACTTAGGGTCTAATGTTAAACCATGTTCCGTGCTGGCGTAAATGTTACTTGTCGGATTGGAACAAAATGAGCAATCATTGTTAAGGACCTTTAGTACATCATTCCTGTAAAGTTTGGTAGAATTTGCTTCATTGGTTTCAGAGCCGAAGATGAAAATGTGATTTTTTCCCATAGGGTCCAATGTTAAACCTAAGTTCGGCGCTGGCGGTCATGTTTTTTATCGGATGGGAAGGAAATAAGCAATCTTTGTTAAGGACCTTTAGTACATCATTCCTGTAATGTTTGGTTGAATTTGCTTCGGTCGTTTCAGAGCAGAAGATGAAAATGTGACTTTCTCTTAGGGTCCACTGTTAAACCATGTTCTGTGCTTGTGTCAAGGTAACTTGTCGGATTGGAACAAAATGAGCAATCTTTAGTGCATCATTCCTGTAAAGTTTTGTAGAATTTGCTTCAGTGGTTTCAGAGCCGAAGATGAATATGTGATTTTTCAAATAGGGTCCAGTTCGGCGGTGGCGGCTATGTTTTTTGTCGGATCGGAACGAAATGAAAAATCTTTGTAAAGGACCTTCCATACATCATTCCTGTAAAGTTTGGTTGAATTTGGGTCAGTGGTTTCAGAGGAGAAGTTGAAAATGTGAAAAGTTTAACGGACGGACGACGGATGGACAGACGACGGACGACGGACGCCAAGTGATAGCAATAGCTCACACTGACCCTTTGGGTCAGGTGAGCTAAAAGTAAAGAAGGAATATATAAACGTATTTAGCAATCAGGCATAACCGATTATGGCTTTCCATATGCTGCTGATAAGAGGTTACAAAATTTACTGTTTTTATGCCACATCGGTATTTTTCGTATCTATAAAGCTTAACAGATATAACAAATGAAACAACAACAATATATAAAATACAGCGATTAGCGTTGTTTATATAAATGTCACCGGCTTTAGAGAAATAAATAAAGCACACAAGTTCAGGATTAAAATTTATCACTTATGTCCAAACCATACAGTGTCTAAATGGGGCCCATGTAAGTATTAAAGATTATCAAATTTTTATGAAAGAATCTTTATTTTTATAAAATAATGTCTTAAACTTCCGTTTATATGGAATTACATTAAATTTATGCTTTTCGAAAATGAGATTAATATAGTAAAGATAACATGTCCGAAAAATCACCAGGGAACCAAAAAAGGACAAAAAACAAAAGTATACATCGATAAAAACTCGAGGGTGGGCTTGGTACCGGCACTAGCAAGAGCTAGCGGTAGGATTAAACCGGTTAATGGGCACCCAAACCTCCCTTCTCTGTATCCTGTTTCCCTCTAGTATAATAAACATACAAATAAACCCTAATACAGGTAGACTACATACTCCAAGACCTCAATCTTTAGAAGGAAAAAATAAGACAAGTCGTAATTTAGAGAGTCCTAAGTGTCCGGTAATACTTACATGTTAATACATGTATGGTATAAAATATGAGAATTTGAAAAATGTCTCTGTTGCATGTACTAAGGCACGGACCATTTGATTTTCAGGGGGGGGGGGTGCTGGGATTTTGACCAGAGCCGGTAATTTTTTTTTCCCATATACACAATGCTAGAAAATTTTGTTGAGCCGGGCTTTTTTTTTTCTTATGGACAGGATCAGGGCCAGATTATTGTTTTCAACCAAGATGCTGGCCAGAGAATTTTTTTTGGCAAAAGTCAAGGCCAGAAATTTTTTTTTTCTAAAAATACCAGCTCCCCCCTATGAAAATCAAATGGTCCGTGCCTAACCTATGTTTTAGTTGGGTTATGTGGACCATAGCAAATGTATTGGTATAAAGGTACTTGTTGTCATATTTTATTTCACTGAGTCTAAATTGGGCTATACTAATATGATGAGTATAAAAAATTCTTTTTAAAGTTCTTCAAAAACCTCTTAACTTTATTTAGAATTCAACTGACCTTAGTTTCGTGGATATGGTCACAAACTTCTGCTTGGAAATACCCTGTACTTCTTGTACAGCTGACAACTTATTAGGTTACTTTTTATTTTGAGGGGAACGTTTGTTAAATGTTTATTGAATTAATTGTTTGGATGTTTGGCTAGCCATAAAACGGTTTAACCCACAAACTCCTTTGAGATGCCTGTACCAAATCAAGACCATTGCGGTAGACATTTTTTCCGGTGGTTTCCACCTAATTTGTCTTTTTGTCTAATGGATTTCGGCTCTTGTCTACTCTGTTCGGTAATTTTGTTATTATTTCCCGTTTACTAGGAATGCACCATTCTGTTCAATGTCATCAGCTTTGAATAAAAAAAAACTGCAAGAGATGTGAACTAGTAAGTGTACGAAAGAAATGAATTTGGTAATGCAAAATATTATTTGACAGATGTCACTTGTGGTGTGGTGCAGATGCAACACATTGACAGTGTAGTCATGTTTAAGTTTTTTGAAATGGAATAATTACTGGACATTTTTTACAATGCTATATAGATAGTATTTTTGTATTTTATATAAGACAAAGCAGCTGTTTTAATTTAAGCTTTAGACTTTTTCCTTGTAATATGTAAAAATTGGAATCATGTATTAGGCACAACCATTTTTACTATATCAATAAAAATTTGAAAGAATTTCGCAAATCAAAATTTTAAAGAAATAATAATTTTTAAGTTTAAAAAATAAGAAAAGAAATTGATAATCTAGGTAAATTTAGTTGTTTTTTTCTGTTAGCTTTTCCATATAATTATTTCGGTTTATGGACTTTTCTAATGATTTTATTTTAGTTGCAAGAAAGAGAATAAGATCTACGGAGACTAAATTCAGAGTAATTTTGGTAATTTATTATTTATAAGTGTACCGTATGCGTATACTCATATGGTCCGACCGTACGCGTATGGTCGGACCATACGCGTACGGTCGGACCGTATGAGTATACGTGTACAGTCTGCCACGAGCTGGACCATACGCGTATATTTAGACAGTATGAGTACAAAGAAAAAGAAAAAAAGACACTTCATTCGTTATTCAAACAAAGAAGTAAGTGGCAGTCCAAACTGATTGCGCTAACTACCACTGAAAACAGTATGAATTATTAGGTCTTTATAAATCTCTAATATAACTGAAATAAAATTATAGAAGTAATGGAATAAATTTTTAAAAATCACATTTTCACACAAATATTACCTTTCGTTTTACATTAAGATTATTTGTTCATGAACAGAGGGTATTGGAACACTGTTAAATTTATTCAGCTGTCTCTTTACGACATTTTGGAATTTGAACCTTTTTTGTTGTAAGTGGGAAACATGTGTTTTCCTTAGGGGTAGTATTAAATGATTTTTTCTCATGATTTTCAGACAAGAAGATCATATAATAATTTTTTTTTATTTCAATTAATATCCCATTTTTTTTTTACGAAACACAAAGTTTTTTTTATTATTTCATTTCATATAACGTTCAATTAATAAGTCAATTTTATAAAGGTATCTAAAAAAATAATTACGGTAAATTCTTATTTTTTTCTTATATATTTTTAGAACATCTTACTGTTTGATGATCGACCTGAATGTATTCCATGCAATTGTCCTTATACAATTCAACATGTTTTAATTGAATGTGTAGATGTTGCCGATATCAGGCGTGATTTTTATTCTGCTCATTGTCTTAAAGACCTATTTACAAACGTCGCTGGCGACAAAATCGTTCAATTTTTAAAAGCAATCAATTTATTTAGTAAGATTTAAATGGATCAATTTTAAACAAGTTTCTAATTTCTAATATTGTTATTGTTAAACCAAAAACTATTATGTTTTTTAACATTTTACACATTTGTTTTACTTGTATAAAGCTATATGGTTTTATATTAATATTTTATGTATTTATTAAAATTGTTCAATAAACCCAACAGTTCTCGCCACAATATAGCTGAAATATTGCTGAAGTTGGCGTAAAACATCAATCAATCAATCAATCGTTTCTAAACATAAGAGTTTCATTCATTCGGCAATAATAATGTATGCATCATATTAATTAATTGTATATTGTCTAAGAAAAGCAAGTATTCGAAATAGCCAGACCGTACGCGTACGGTGTGGCATAATTTTGGGTCCGGGTCCACTACGGGCCCGGCCGGATACAAAATGTTAACATTCTGTATCCGGCTTCCCCCTATAATTTTGGGTCCGGGGGTCAGTTATTTCCTCGGAAATTTGTCTTTTGCTTAAAAAAATGTGTTCTGACAATTATTTCAAATCCATTTGAGGAAATAATTGACTGTTTAGAAGAGGGGTTTCCATATTTCGTTTTTGTATTATTTATTTTATGCTAATAAATTTACGAAAAACTATTGCAAACGCGGTCCCAGGAAGGGAAATAACTGTGTTTTGTTAGTGTTTAATTTACCTGGATGAACAGGTAAAAGACCACTATCCAGAATGAAATTTTCTTATTAGAATTAATTCATTCCATTATTTTATTCATTTAAAAGTACTTATTAATTTATTCATTATTTTTTTTTTGTTTTTGTTTATTTTGTTCTTTCTTTTTTTACATGAACACGTATTAACATTATTTTTTATATCTATCTAACTGTTAATACCTTTATCCAGAGACATATAATTATACATGTATAATCATATGTCTCTGCTTTATCAAATTAATTTTATTTGTCCATTTATTTGTTTCTTATTTACTTATCTATTTTTTTTTTATTATTGTTTGTGCAGCTACTTCTCTTTTATAGACCCGGAGGCTCCGATTCTTTTCACCGAAGCTTTTATTTTTTACTACCGCGATCACAGTCTCTGATCCAAATCCTTATTAATGTCCTTTTTGCCTTCATTTTCCCTCTCTTCGAAAAACTTCTCGGTAGTTATATGAAATCAAACGCACAGAATTACTTCACATGAAAGCTGTATGGGTGAATTAAAAAATGGCACCATGCATATTTTGTTATCTAGACTGAGAAATATAAAAGTTTTGATGCAAAAGATTGTATCAATTTATGTGTAGTGGTATGTTGGATGTCCATGCAAAATTTCATGGAGTTATCTTCATTGGTTAAAAAGTTATGTTCGAAATACATGGCAAAAATGTCTGGAGTGCAACACTTTTTGTGACATTTTTTTAACAATACTTTTTTAAATAAATATAAAATAGAAAATGGTGATATCTGTTTAAAAGTAAGACTTTTCACTTAAAGTTTAACATTTTGATTTAGGAATTTAGTTTCTGAATATTAGCAAATGTTGAATTGCAGTTGGCACAAGAACAATTGGAGTCCCATGTCTGGAGTGCAAGAGCAAAAATAGAATAAATGCAAATAAATGAATACTGTAAAAATTCTATCCATGATAAAATCACATATTTATATTGATTAATATAAAGAAATATCAATTCCATATGACCATATGAAAAATATGATATTGAATATTTTAATAACACCACCTCCTTATGGGTAATTAAAATTCCCCACTTGTTTGTCTGGAGTGCAACATTTCCCCTTTTCCTGTATATTGATTTCTAATCCACTATTGTTCTTTGTTTCAGGCAACATTGATATAAGGATCATTCATCCAAGAATGGAACCTTTTTTTTCAGACACACACTTATAATTTAATTGAGAGCGATGTTTCTGCTGTCTGGAGTGCAACAGTATTTCTAGCTTATTAATGGTTTTCCATATTATTTGATTTTAATGCTGCCGATGAGAGTTTACTCCTTGAAACACGTGTACAGCATCAAGAAACTTACTGTTTTTTATGCAACTTCGGTATTTTTGTGTTTAATAGATTAAATGAAAATCTAAGCATCAACTAATGATTATTTGAAAGAGGGAAACTATTTCAACAATTTTAAGAACATCTGGGTCATTCTTTCAATTTCAGACTCTACTTGTAGGCGCTTAACAGCAAAATTACGTTCATTTTAGCTCGTCTGACCCAAAGGGTCATTGTGAGCTATTGCCATCACTTGGCGTCCGTTGTCCGTCGTCTGTTAACTTGTCAGATTTTCATCTTCTCCTCTGAAACCACTGAAGCAAATTCAACCAAACTTTACAGAAATGATGTATGGAAGGTTCTTTACAAAGATTGCTCATTTCGTTCCGATTCGATCAATACATGGCCGCCAGCGCAGAACTTGGGTTTAACATAGGACCCTATGGGAAAATCACATTTTCATCTTCTCCTCTAAAACCAATAAAGCAAATTCAACCAAACTTTACAGGAATGATGTACTAAAGGTCCTTCACAAAGATTGCTCATTTTGTTCCAACCGATAAAAAACATGGCCACAAGCAAGTGACATAGTTAACATCGGACCCTATGGGAAAATCACATTTTCATTTTCTCCTCTGAAACGACTAAAGCAAATTCAACCAAACTTTACAGGAATCCTTTACAAATATTGCTCATTTCATTCCCGATAAAAACAAACCAAAGTTTACAGGAATGATGTACTAAATTTTATACCTGATAAACTGGTTTAGAGACGTGTAAGCGAACACTTTTGATGTTTTGGTCTTGACAAAATTAGTTTTATGTTTCCTTGACATTATGAGTCTTAAACCAGAGACATTTAATTACAGAGATTAGCAACTCGATATTATCACGCGATTTATCGTGGCCACTAAAGAAAAACGCTCAGTTTTAAAACTGCATAACTAAAAAGTGAATAAAGATACCGAAATAAAATTTTTAATGAGCGAAATGGCAAGGCTTCGTCTTTTACAAGATCTATTTTTAAAATTCTCCTTTGTGTATGAAAAAGTAGTGTTTGACATTTTACACCATATAAAAACCCGAAAAAATACTCGTTTGGTCCGGACCGTACGCGTACGATCCAAATACGCGTATGGTCTGGAACATAACCACTGAGCCGATGCCTCTGCTAGTGGACTGTTAGTCAATGCGCGTATTTACCAACTCATCAGTCAGAACTTTGTCACTGACCACCTGAAAACTAATTTATTTATTAACTTGCTATATTAAACTTTATAAAAAAATATTGTTTTTTTTTTCTGTTTTGTTTTCTTTGTTTCTTTCTTTTTTTTTTGCATTTTAAGGATAAGGACGACTATATCACAATAACGATATGACAACTTCAACTACCCAACATTAACAAAGAAAGGCTATGGAGTACATGTACACGAGATAAAGTCTCTACAAATACATGGTAAAACAAAGAGCAATGGAAGAACACTTTTATTGTTGTTCTTCATCTTTCTTTGCATGTCTATTATTTCAGCATTCTGTAATCTCCGGCTGTTTGATTTCTTAGAAATATTTAAGATTTTTTAATATACGGCACAGTTGAAAGCAACAATAATATCCATAAATGTTGTGCATTTTCTAATTTATGTATGACCAAAAGCCCGACTTAATAATATGCGTGGCAGTTCGATCTCCGATTTCTGAAGCTTTGCAGAAGCTTTATCATGATACATATGATACAATTGATATAATGATATGATTGGCAGCTTGATCAACATATTGTGATGTACATGAATATTTTGTCTATGTCAAATGCATAATTATTTCACCACCACATGTTTATGACAAATTTAATTGAAATATTACAAAAAAAAACACCCGTTTAAACCCTTTGGTTAATTTTTATCTGTCACCTTTAATAAATAAATAGCTGATATACGTTTGCAGCAACATAACTGGTCTAATGACTAAAATTAAAGTGTAAAAACTGCAAATATGCATAGATTGAAGAGATCCGACGGTTTTGCACACATTTATACCAACTAGTTGCATATGAATCTTTTAGTTTAAATTTGCATGCTATGTCTATGTTTGTTTGCGATTTCACATTTATGTATTGAAATGATTTAACATGGAGGTAACTGATAATTTTAATTTTGTTTCTGTTCGTTACTAAAAGCAGTCTTGCTAAATGTGACGTTAACAGGTGCCAATTTAAACAGTTGTACGATCGAAATTTTTAGTAGTTTTAACAAATAGAAATGCCTAGCAACTTATGACCATGATTTGACAGAACGTTTCTATTTCATAGATGAGAATAGATATCTTTTTATAGATCCAGAGTTGATTATCGGACTGACAAACACCGACTGTGACAAAACCGGACTTTTCACTGGCAGTGTGACCGGTGCCACGTGTGGAGCAGATCATGCTTACCCTTCAAGAGCACCTGATGATACCTCAGTTTTTATAGGGATTCACACTGTTTGTGCTTTAGTTTTGTGGCATTCTTGTTCATTTTTTTTTTGTGAACTAGTATTTGTTTTGTCTTTGTCATGCTGTTTTAATTCGTTTTGGATATGATTTGCCGTAATTTTGGATTTTGGATTTTGAAATTCCCCCCTCTCATTATCTTGCTTCGGTATTCGTTTGCCGATGTATATTGACATCGTCCTGTAACTGTATGTTTTACTTATTTCCAGGATTTACAAGGTGGATAGAATGAAAAGGCTTTTATTAACAGTAGGTGGTATCTGTGGATGTGTCATCTTTCTAACTGTTTACAGAATATACGTTTTTAGAATGTCATCTGAATCTGGAACGAAAGAACATCAAATAAATACGTCAACTCACAAAGTATTGAATGTACATAAAACTACAACACCACGTCGTGGAGGAGTGGCTTTTATGAATGCAGCAATTCATAATGGAACAGGCACATACAAACTACAAGCACCGAATGGAATAAAAAAGGATGTACTATCATGGTCTCAATATGGACAGGATATGTACATTGATAATTTTTTAAAACAAAAACGCAACGGATTTTTCGTTGAAATAGGTGGTTTTGATGGCGAAACATTTTCAAATACTTTGTTCCTAGAAATGAAACGTGCCTGGTCGGGTTTACTGGTTGAAGCAAACCCATATACTTATGAGTTAATGGTAAAAAGAGACCGGAAATGTTCTATGATGAATGCTTGTATTAGTAATACTTTACATAACATGACATTCATTATTGGTGGCGCATTAACCAGTGCTAAAAAGTTAACTCCTGAATTTCACAAAAAACGAATTGACAACGACGCCATATTGTATGGAAAGGACGATACATGGCGGCATGCTAAAGAAGAAGTCACTGTTAAATGCCATTCACTTCAGTCCTTACTGAAAACAATTGGTCAGACACGGATAGATTATTTTTCGTTAGATGTCGAAGGGGCTGAATTAGTAATTTTGAATTCCATTGATTGGAAAGCTCTCGATATAGATGTTTTCACAATTGAAACAGATCAACATCGAACAGAAATTTTAGAATTTATGAAGATACATGGTTACAAATGGATACAAAAATTATCAGGAGATGATATATTCAGGAAAATAAGATAGGCAATCTTCTTATTTATTTTTTAATGTTTTGTAGATCATCAGTGTGAGTAATTTGTATTTTGTGTTGGTGTTCAGAGATTATTTTTTTTGTACTATACCATAGATCTACTGTGGACGTTGGCTTATTCAGACATTGTATCATTTGTGGTAACAAATGTAGCACGACTTAAGGTGATATACGGCCGTTGATCGTATATCTGTACCTTACAACAAGTCCAATTTTCATTCTGTACCTATCCAAAACTTGTTTAGACCGATCTCAAGTTTTTTTTACTGTTTTTAATAACAAGTTACTTCTTGAATGCTATTCTATATGTGTATTCTTTTTTTTTTGTGAAGGGGTACATCTTTAAATTCAGCATGTTCAGTCTTCGTTGATTTATTTATTTTTTTGTGACCCCGTGTACTGGCATAAATATTTTAGTTTATCATTCAAGTGGTTGCATTGGTATCATTCACCATATTTACTAAATCATATCTCTACTTGTCTTGCTGTAAAGCCCTTTTCAAAAAGTGTTGTTATCTAAATATGAACAGTTTTATGAACTGTGTTCAGGATGAAGTTGGGTTGATAACCGGAACTGTTTATTTGCATGTAAATACCGAAACGAAGTTCGGACCAAATGATTTTTTGAATTTAGGGATGATATCTGTTTGTTGACCTTCGTTGTATATTTTCAATTTGATTTAGTTTTTATACTTTATATGGTGACCAAACTGAAGCCTTATATTCCAGCCATGATCTGAAGTTGGCTTGAAACTGGAAGATATGTTATGGACACTACCTAAGTTGGCATGTTAATTCTATAAATGACAAACAATATCCGTTTATATGTTCCCTGTCTTGGGGGTATTTACTGTCGAAAGCTTTCACATAAAGTCACATTTACTTCCTCTATCGTTCATCCATTGTAGTTCATCTGTAGAGATTAGCTGTTTATATACCATATGCTACAGAGAAACCTCTCTTACTGTGTCTTCGAGCATTTTACAGCTAACCCCTTAAAACACAATAACAATCACATGCCACAATCCGCAAGGGAATCGCACTAGAAAAACAAATAATAGATTAGAAACAAACATATATTACGATAGGAACTCGGGATAGAATTATCAAGAATTATATGACTATAACTCCCTGGTTTTGACCAGGAACTTATTTCAATTATAGCAGTAGTGTGTCCTTACTTCTATAGGTGTGGTGCTATTACTTGGCGAATGGAAGTATTGTTTAATATTTGTTGAGATTAGATGGTACGTCGCTTAGTTTTTTTGTCATTTCGGGTATAACCCGTCTAGGCCTAGATATTTTTTTATATTTAAATTTGAGTAATTCTAAAACGTTTTTCTTTTCAATGATTTTCTCTCGTCAGTTGTGTTCAGTTATGCTTAAAATCTCTCACATTAATTCGTTTATAAATTTTTCTACATTTGATATTTTTCATCAATATTACTTTTCATTACTTCAGTATTTTTTGGTAATAATCTTTCTATTTATTGAATAAAAACATATGCGAAAGTGTGCCAGATAAAGCTGAGTGTTTTTATTTTATTTTTGAGATTCTTTTTACATTTTTTGATGTTAATAAAGATTATTGCAAGAGATCCGAGTTTTTGTCTCTATCCCATCTTTTGATATCAATGCTTATTTTTCATTGCAAAAGTAAGTAAAGAAGTATAAATCAAACATTATGACCATATATGTCAGTTCATAATTTGATTTTGAGGCTTATCAAATGACTTTTTGTTTTTGAAATATTGTTCTTTTGTTTCTAAACATGGAAAAACATTTCTTTTGTTCAACTATATATACCACACGTCAGAATCTGACAAAGATATGGCTCACACAACAATTTTACTGGACATAGTTAAATAACAAATGTTTGGAATGATATCTACAAAATTTTCCAATAAACAATGAAAAAATAAAATATGGAGTAAATGCGCATGAGACAAAGTCATTACAAATACGTGTTAAAAACAAGAAATGTAACAACGCTTTTATTGTTGTTTCCATTTCATCTTGAAATCACAACAAGGCCTTCAACAATGAGCTTTGTCTTATACCTTATATTAGTTCAAGACGACCCCTGGCACCGGTTTCAGCGTAAAAACGAACAACGTCACACCCATGCTCTTCTTTCAAATATATCATTTGTTCCCTTTGAAAAAAAATGGCTCAGTGCCTTCTATATCTATAGAAAAGATAAATTATGTCTCATTTTTTTTATTTTCGGATACAGGGTTAAATTCTTATGACAACATTAGATAAACAAGGGAATTTACTAGGTACAGGCAAGATTTCTTATCAATAACAAGGCCGACGCACTTTATTTTACATTTATGAAAAATATAAAACCGAAGCAAAAATAGAGAGTCTGGAATCGGGAAATTCCTAATCAAAAATAATATAAAATGAAAAAAAATAATAAATAAAAATAATAAATAAAAATAGAGTCCGTCACCATCATGTCATGACCAAATAGATTCATTTTTCTCAGCCTCATACCTTACATTTCTGTTTATTACATCATTGGTAAAGTATATTGTATAGTATGGTATAGTATCTGGTTGTTCGAAAGTTAGCAAAGAATTCTGCCCAAACCGGTGCTAGGGGCTGTCTCGAGCTTACTTTGAGGTAAGACTAAAGCTCATTGTTGAAGGCCTCATGGTGACTTCAAGATGAAGAACAATAATAAAGCGTTTCTTCATTGCTTGGTTCTACCATGTATTTGTAGAAACTGTGTCTCATTTACGCTACATCATTTCGTTGTTTATTCACAGTAACCTCGGTATTTAGTTATTATTTAAGACTGGAGTTTGTTTCTCCTGTGTGGAGTCTGTAAAAAGAGTCCCCGTGCGAAAGATGTATGCTCTCAATGTGTTTCAATGATGGTGTTTTTGTTCGTGAGAGAAATTCCGATATGGATTTACTATCATACTTTCAAATGTTTGTATTTTTAATGTTTGGAATGTTTATTAATGTTTATGAAATTTAACAATTGCAAATGGAAAATCTTACATTATCAGATAACCCAGAGTATGAAATTTGAGACAAAACCAATCATTTCAGAAAGTGATGCAATTAATTGTCCGACGAATTTTATACTTGAAAACCCCGATATTTTATTTTTTTTCTTTATTTCGGCTTTTCACTTATATTTTGATTTGTTCCACTCAATTTGCATCAAACAACATTCAGCGAGGACATATGTGCAAAAATCAAACCAGGCATTTAAAGCTACAGGCCACTCAATTTGCATCAAACAACATTCAAAAGTCCACAGCGAGCACATATGTGTAAAAATCAAACCAGGCATTAAAGCTACAGGCCACTCAATTTGCATCAAACAACATTCAAAAGTCCACAGCGAGGACATATAAACAAAAATCAAACCAGACGTTAAAGCTACAGGCCACTCAATTTGCATCAAACAACATTCAAAAGTCCACAGCGAGCACATATATGTAAAACTCAAACCAGGCAGTAAAGCTACAGGCCACTCAATTTGCATCAAACAACATTCAAAAGTCCACAGCGAGGACACATGTGCAAAAAACAAACCAGACATTAAAGCTACAGGCCACTCAATTTGCATCAAACAACATTCAAAAGTCCACAGCGAGGACATATGTGCAAAAATCAAATCAGACATTAAAGCTACAGGCCACTCATTTTGCATCAAACAACATTCAAAAGTCTACAGCGAGGACATTTATGCAAAAATCAAACCAGACATTTAAGCTACAGGCCACTCAATTTGCATCAAACAACATTCAAAAGTCCACAGCGAGGACATTTGTGCAAAAATCAAACCAGACATTAAAGCTACAGGCCACTCAATTTGCATCAAACAACATTCAAAAGTCCACAGTGAGGACATATGTGCAAAAAACAAACCAGACATTAAAGCTACAGCCCACTCAATTTGCATCAAACAACATTCAAAAGTCCACAGCGAGGACATATAAACAAAAAACAAACCAGACGTTAAAGCTACAGACCACTCAATTTGCATCAAACAACATTCAAAAGTCCACAGCGAGCACATATGTGTAAAACTCAAACCAGGCAGTAAAGCTACAGGCCACTCGATTTGCATCAAACAACATTCAAAAGTCCACAGCGAGGACACATGTGCAAAAAACAAACCAGACATTAAAGCTACAGGCCACTCAATTTGCATCAAACAACATTCAAAAGTCCACAGCGAGGACATATGTGCAAAAATCAAATCAGACATTAAAGCTACAGGTCACTCATTTTGCATCAAACAACATTCAAAAGTCTACAGCGAGGACATTTGTCCAAAAATCAAACCAGACATTAAAGCTACAGGCCACTCAATTTGCATCAAACAACATTCAAAAGTCCACAGCGAGGACATATGTGCAAAAATAAAACCAGACATTAAAGCTACAGGCCACTCATTTTGCATCAAACAACATTCAAAAGTCCACAGCGAGGACATTTGTGCATAAATCAAACCAGATATTAAAGCTACAGGCCTCTCAATTTGCATCAAACAACATTCAAAATTCCACAGCGAGGACATTTGTGCAAAAATCAAACCAGACATTAAAGCTACAGGCCACTCAATTTGCATCAAACAACATTCAAAAGTCCACAGCGAGGACATACGTGCAAAAATGAAACCAGACATTAAAGCTACATGCCACTCAATTTGCATCAAACAACATTCAAAAGTCCACAGCGAGGACATATGTGCAAAAATCAAACCAGACATTAAAGCTACAGGCCCTTTCTGACAGAACTTTACACCAAGGGAAAGCTATGAAAATTTGAAGTGTCATGTAAATAACACAATATTACGGACAAAGGGGTTATTACTTTAATGATATTTACATAAACAATGATTCAATATGGAGTAAGTACACATGAGACAAAGTTTACAAATGCTAGAATCAAGCAAAGGAATTTTTCATTTGTAAGGATAAACTTTGTTGAGGGTTGATTACAAGTAATCTGGATAACTTTTTTAATGGTAATCGTCAGGATTTTCAGGATTTCCACTATTTCGAATTTCTGAAATATGAACCATATACACATCTATATCCGATAAATTATTATATGTTATTAGGTTTTATGGTTTGTTAGTATCAAATAATGTCAAAATGTGGTTTCAATCTTATTTTGGTTTCCCATCTGTATATTAATCAGAATAATAATATTTGGAACTTGATTATCCTTATGTGCGTAATTTGATATTTGATAATAATTTTTCAAATTGAACAAAAAAGTAATTTTGGAAAATAACATGTCTACAGAGTTCACGATTACTGCAGCCATACTATATTGCCACCATAAAAACTTTCCGCCAGAAAAATAAGCCAGTATTTACAAATATTTGCTAGTCTCTCTATCTAGAACGAGTTATTGCTATCTTTTTAAATGCAAATCACAAGCAGTTTTTAGTGTAAAATATGCACTAAAATAAAACAATAAATTGCGAGAATAGTGGCTCCTATATCTTTCTTATCAGTAGATAAGCTGTTGTCAAAATAAGTACAAAAAATGAAAATCTATAATGATCATAAATTATGTAAATAGACACATTCCAGGATGTCATTTAACGTGTATTTGTTGATTGTTTTTGATTCATTTTTGTGAAATTTAAAACAGTAACATAATTAACAAAATTAGGTATGAATTTATTCTGAGTGCTAAGATACATGTGACATCCGGTCAAACGGAAGTGCACTACTTTCAAACTGAACACAACGATGGTTCAAAGAAATCCGGACCTTCAATTACTTCAAACATTGTACGACATGTTTTTGCAGTGATGATACGAGGAGGAGGAGTTTTATAGGTTTGTATCTCGTATATTTATTTCTTCACATCATATTATAGTTTAAATTAAGGGCCAATGGATAAAAGGTGAATAGTTTATTGGGTTGTGGTAGATGTGTACGTATATTTTAATGAATCAATTTTATGGTATATACCTTTATTTTGGTGTATGGATAAGAGAGACGATAAGAGTATTTGTCTCATATCGATTTTCCATACGATTTAGATAACAAGACTTAAGGTGTAATATGTACAATAAAATGTTTACTCTTAAAAGATAACGACTATATTTGACTAATAGGATTAAAATCTTGTACCTCTAAATGCTGGTAATTAGACGTATTTTGGAAATCTATGTGGGCATAATAACTAAAATTGAACAATTTTGAAGATGTTTTATTGGTGAATGTGAACAAATTATGCCAAGTCTAAATTTATTTCGATTGGGAAAATACCCCTACGTCATTTGTCTACACAGGTAGGACATTATGTCAGTCATTGGTAACAATTCATTCCCAATGCCAACACCTGAATGTCAATGTCCGTTACTGTCAGTAGCAAATCTAACGGTAAATCGTCTAGGCCATGGAAATCACATTCCGTGCAACATCCTCTTCTCTTCCCGAACCGGATCAAGTTTTTTAAATCATCCCATGTTCCGTCTTTAAAATTAATTAAACATAATAACGAAAAATGTACAAATATTCAACATATGAAAAAGAAAGGAAATGGGGTAAATGCGAAGGAGACAACATCCCATCTCCAGATTAAAACGACCCCAAAAAAAAGCATCTAGGCAAAAACATTTGCTACAAAATTTGGCCTACAACATTTTGTATGCATATCTGATTAGAGTTTCGGCAATATTTATTGCGATAAAGACTTAATTTTGTATTATTATAAAAAAAATATAAAAAAGGCAAAATAGGCCACAATGAAAAGGTAAAATAAGGGCAAAATATACACAATTTTAAATCACAAAAAGAGACAGGAATACAAGCCAAATTTTCCGGGCATACGGTCTGCAACTAGGAGCAATCGGGAAAAAACATCGATCCAAAACAAGAGAAAGGAGACCCACTGGCCTGTAAGTAAATCGTGCCCGATCCTGAACTTAATTCAAAACGAAAAATAAAAACATTTGTATTCTGTATGATGAAATGTGCAATTCCATGAAAGGAAAGGATAATAAAATAAAAGGTTTCTAAAAAACAAAACAGTCCAGCATTTTGTCGACGTCTTTATAAGGAAAGTTACATGCATGTCCAGTTTGTTGTGGTTGGCCCGTATAATGACAGTTACATGCCTGTCCAGTATGTTGTGGTTGGCCCTTATAAGGACAGTCACATGCATATTTTATATTTAACGAAAGGATATGGAGTAACATGTCCAGTTTGTTGGGGTTGGCCCGTCGTAAATTTTTACCTGGACAATCTTTTCTACAGGTGAAGGCCTGTTTTGTTCGAAAAAGTCACTAGAAGAATGAGAAAGTTGCTGGATGCGTCTGATTTTATACATGTAGATTCGTTGTAACGACGGTTCTCATTGGTCGGTTATTTTTGTTACGGGCTTTGTGTCCACCAAGTCTTCAATATCTCTTGCCCACGTGGATCATCTCACAGTGTCGTCAATCAACAACTTATCAGGCATTAAATTTTCAGTTGTTCGCATGAAACTATTTTTTAGTGTAAAAACATCAGCCGATTCTACTATTTCATTAGTTTCTAAAGTAAAAGGACAAGTCAGACAGCGAGATCGATACATCGTGTACATGTAGTCCCTATAACTCGCAGGGAGTTCGAGTGGTAAGAAAGAGCTAGTATAAATGTGCTGTATTTAACTGTACCCTTTTCTGAAGTCTGAAATAGAACGTGAATACAGAAAAGCTGCAGATATGTTTTTGTTCTCTTTGAGTAGTATACATTTGGAGCTGAGAATCAAAATTATTTTGTGAGTTCGCTAGGAGGGTGATGTAGCAGAAACATCGGGATACGGTCGTTCGTATTTCTAAACCCCTTTCCCATGGCCTCAGATTTGGCCACTCTGCAAACGGAAGTCATCCATCCAAGACTTTGCAAAAGTAGCCTTACGGTTTCATTCTGGCCCTGAAGTCCAGGTCGCCACTGCACTTACGACAAAGTGACAAGAATTGAGACTTTAGAATTGTATCTTTGCATGACTTCGGATGACAAGATCAATAATTTAGGTAGCAATGGAAAGACCGATTCCTCCAGTAACAACATTGGTCAAGCGAGCGAAGATGAGGTAGAAGAAATTGCCCATTACCAGACTCGGTAGGCCTAAGTAATTCTGAAAAAAGTCTTCTGTCTTATGAGCACAATTATTTTCTGACTATACCATTCCTGGGTTAATTTCAAAACGAAAGGTTCAGCATTTTGTCAACGTCTTTTGCTAAAGACATTTTTTTTGGCTAAGATCAAGATTCGGATCAGTTAGTTGTCGAAATGTGCATATACAGAAAATAAATTACCAATAACTTCGGTATTTTGTTATTTAGTTGAAAACTCAATTTCATTTTCTAAATTTCACCGCACCATTTCAAATATCACACTAAAGCATCTTCGTTTTCTGTACTGCAGGGTTACTTTCAGTGTGTCAAACTGATCATCTGAAGTGCAAATACCCCAGATAAACAGACCAACCTTCGGCATCTCACATCAATCACTGATAAAGTTATCATAGTTAGAGACGAAGGAGGCGCAATATGGTCGCCCGTGACTCTCGGTGTTATGTCGCTGAAGGGAATTTTCAACTTTTGGATACACATTATTGCTAAAAAACTTAAAACCAACGATACAAAAGAAAATCATCCAAAACTTTATCAAGACATCCATAAAAAAGCGGGATATACCAGAGGAATCGTACAAATTTGTTTTGTTTAAACCAACAACATTATGTTTTGATATACTCCCTTAAATAAATGTTGGAACCCTGGTAGACCACCGGGTACATTTCTGGTTTTCTTCATGAGATTTGTATTCAAATTGTGGAGAATCTACCAACATACAGCAAACCCACTATACATGCTCTCAACATTCTTGAGTTTTTTTAACCAGAAAATGCTAGATTTAGACTATTTAGTATTGTTGTCACTGCCCACTATACTCCAACAATGATACTGTTAATTTAGGAAATTCTTGATTTAAAACATTTTAGACAAAAGACCCAATCCTACTAAAAAGACTTTGATCATCCTTATGTTCGCTGAACTAGTCATGACGCTCAATACTTTCCAGTTTGCTGAGGGAATATTTTAGTCAGCCCGGTTGCGTTGAGTTGGGAACCAAATGGGTTCCAGTTTTGCCTGTTTGCTATCCTGAGGGAAAAATGTTCTCCGAATATGTAAGGTCTATCACAGGACTTTATAAAAGATACATTGCTGATGTCTTTTTTGGGGCTCTGACCGCCAAGATGAACTAAAATCTTTCATTGACAATGTTTCCTCGTACCATCCGGCCATCAAATACACTTTCAATACTACCGAAGTTAGTCTCTCATTAGTGGACCCTTTTTGCTTCCTAAGAAATGGGCAAATTTCCAGTTCAGTGTTTTATAAATCGACAAACACCAACTGCTACCTACATAATGGGTCCAGTCATCCTAAGTGATACAAAGATGACATTTATAAGTAAAAAATCTTGCTATTTCGTGACGAGCATGATTTCGGGACTAAGTGTAACAGAAGGATATCCTATTTGTAAAATAAGGAACCTTGCAATTTTTTGGATATCGCTATGAATTTTATTTCAAGAGTGACCAGGCATGAGGCCAGGGAGAAGAGGGTGCGAAAAACCAATGAACGTGTTCCCTTTGGCTCTAACATACCGTTCTTCTAACAAAGCCATAAAAAATATTTTGATTAACAACTTCAAAGCCATAGTTCGCAAGGTAGAAAATATGTCTGTAGTTTTCCAGGATTCGCTTCCTATTTCGATCATCATCGAAGCGTCTAAAACGGAAACTTGTTACTAGCTCTTTCAAGAGTATTACCACTCGAACTTTCTGTAAGTACAATTTAAGCGCACATTCACATTTGGCATTATTTTATAGGATCTAGAGTTTGCATACTGAGAAATATGACTATTTACATAGAGAGGAATCTTACTTTCGACATTTGTAAACCTAAAATGAGATCGAAGCAGCAATAAATATGATTAAATAAATAAATAAATAAATAAATAAATTGAAAAAAAAATGACACAACGCTACTCATTACCTAATTTATTTCGTTTTTAGGACAGAAAGTGGAATTTTTCTGTCCCCGAATTAAGGGAACGTTAATTACCTAATTTGGCTTTTTCAAGTAGATGTGATTTCAAAAATACAAATCAAAGCCGCAAATATACAATTTTATTTGTTTTTAAGTCACAACAATGCTAATAAACTTATTCCTCATACACTAGCACCGACAAACGATCCATTTACTGGGCAGTCAGACTATGCTTATTAATGAAGCCCTACTGGTGACATCATTGTCAGGGAACCAATTTCAAACTTGATGAATTGTTTTGTATCTTATTTCATTCAATTATTCTAATTAATAGCCATTGTCTGTAAGCACTTGTAATTTTATATAGGGCTGTGGCATGCGTGGACTCATATTTACCCGACACTTGTTTTACAGCCTTACTTTTTGTTATTGGTGTGAAAATGATTAGTGTTCGGTTGCCATGGGAACAGGCATTCATTCTCAAAAAAGTCAATTTGTGTCCACTTTTAAAAGCATACCAAACAAAAATACGGGTACACAGAAACAAAATGTAATATACGAGGAAAGGATAAAGCCCACTCATTTTGAACAGTTGACATAGTTGTAGGATCATGGTTCATATGGTGGTTTCATTGGTGCTAAAATGACTATTTTTATGATTTAAAAGCAGGAAATTTAATCATAATTAATCATGTGACCTTGAAATCAATTTTCATAGGCAAAGGTCACAAACTATAGGACACCATATCGCTATATTGTGGCATTGCAGAATGCCAAACATTGAATTAACATCTAATACTGCATAAAAAAGCTGCTCGCACAGCAGTATCAAATAATCAAATAAAAATTAGAACGACCTCGAAGTCAATTTCAAGGTGAAAGGTTACAAATATACCTGTTTGCAATGAGGTCCATTTTACGGAGATTATTGACCAATTAGTCTAAATATAAAAACAATATCATAAGAGGCAAACCAAATAACTTTAGCAGGAAGTTGTCATAAAATAACTATTTGTTAATAGAAATTAAGAAATGTCAATTTACCTACCTCTCCAGCCTATGGAGTGTACATTTCACAGTTGATTCGTTACTGTCGAGCTTGTAGTTTGTACAGTGATTTTTTGAACAGAGCAAAAA
>MJUU01046946.1:32521-54479 GCA_002080025.1 Modiolus philippinarum | reverse complement strand
TCGGTATTCTACTGCCGTTGTTTCATATATGTTTATAAAGACAAAGTTCAAGGTCAATAGTTATTCGTGCATTTTGGTGCATTGCGTTGAGATTATATACACACATATAAGATAAATCAAACCCTGTGTCATCAGATGAATTTTACAAAGCAGAAAGATTTTTGAAGCTTCCGTTTTAACCCGAAAACATTTAATAAAAGGATGTGGCCTTGAAAAATTACAGATTGTGAGGGTCACTTCAGAGATCCTATGGTATGCTTGAAAAATGGATTCTGGAGGCAAATGCATATAGATATGCAATGCTTGCCTATCATTTATTACTTAGAGTGAACAACCAACTCCCCATGCAAAATCACAAATTTCTTTAAAATTTCCAAAAACAGCAATTTTGGTAACCATGGTTACAGAGATAATCACCGTAGTTTTAATAAAATTCTTTTCATGAGAGAAGGTAAATATGCAAAATTGAATAATGTTTGTCATTACAACCATCAGCAAAAAAATATATTCAAAAGTTGAAAAGTTAAAAATGATATTTTTGCACACATTGCTGACTGTTGTCATGGTAACCAGTTGCCTTAGCAACGAAAATTGTTCAAAAAGATTTTCCTACATTGATGTGGTAGTGTGAAACAAATTTCAATGAATTTCATTGCGATGCATGCCAGAATACTTCAAGTGCTTACACAGAATGGCTATTAATTACAATCATTAAATCTATATTAACTTATTAGTACTCTACCTGTATTGGGTTTTATTATATAATATGTTTATTATACTATAGGGAAACGAAAAAGGGAAAGGGGAGGTTTGGGTGCTCGTAAACAGGTATAACCCTACTGCTGGCGTTTGCTAGTGCCGGTACGATGAACATATTTTACGTATGTATCCGGAAAAAATGTCAAACTTTAACATCCAAATGCAATGCATACATGGTCTGTATCAGAAAAAAACTGCCTGTCTTGAAAAAGCAATGAAGGGATATGCAGTAAATGCACATGAGACAAAGTCTCTACATATACATGGTAAAACAATACAAAGCACTACAGGAATAGTTATCCGGGCATATGATGCAGCATGGGAACATTTCCACATACAATGATTACTGCCGGACATATGATGCAGGATAGGAACATTTCCACATACAATGATTACTGCCGGACATATGATGAAGCATAGGAACATTTCCACATACAATGATTACTGCCGGACATATGATGCAGCATGGGAACATTTCCACATACAATGATTACTGCCGGACATATGATGCAGCATGGGAACATTTCCACGTACAATGATTACTGCCGGACATATGATTCAGCATAGGAACATTACCACATACAATGATTAATGCCGGTCATATGATGCAGCATAGGAACATTACCACATACAATTATTACTGCCATTCTTCATAATAAGAAAAGATATCTGCACAAGATACGTGACATATGAACATATCACATTATTTTTTTTAAATTGAACTCCATGGTTTTTTCCCACACTTATATATGCATACGAACTCACAAAATGTACAATATAAACGTCCTTCACTAAAACAGTAGAAATTCTTTAGACAAATGACTCACAATACCTGTCTGATACCTAAATACTGAAGTTGCTGAGAAATGAACAAAACTGTTGATCTAGTTTTGACCAAAACAGCTGATCTAACGTATTTAAAACTGTAGAAGGACAGCATTATAAACAACCGATTTTTACAATTTAAATAAGAGTAAATGACAAGGTTCGGTAAGGGCCTTTTTTAGCCCATTAACTTCGTCATTTCGGAAAATTTGTCAAAACTTTATTGTTTTCTCACATGTAGTAGATTGGTTGCATTTAATAGATTTGTGTTCATTTGCAAAATTGCTACTGCGATCCAAGTAATAATCCCAAGAAATAAGGCCAAAAAGGCAACATTTTCAAA
The DNA here is from genome assembly GCA_002080025.1 of Modiolus philippinarum. Classification (NCBI taxonomy): domain Eukaryota; kingdom Metazoa; phylum Mollusca; class Bivalvia; order Mytilida; family Modiolidae; genus Modiolus; species Modiolus philippinarum. The sequence goes on along the minus strand of MJUU01046946.1, from coordinate 52,552 downwards.
ATTGTAGATATTTTGTAATTTTTTGATTGAAACAGAAGTTGCCAACCACGTGTACACTCAAAATATTTATTTAGTTTTGTAATTTACTATTTTACACAATATATATGAAGCTTGTCAGTGTACTGTTAGAAATGCCAAAAACGCCCCAAAATCTAGCCCTTTCAGCCTTTCCCCAAATTATGCTGTGTTTGGTTGGTTGATTTGACAAAATCTGTTGAATTAATACCCAAAAATCAAATGAATCCATTAAAGTAGACAGTAGAGAGTTCGAAAACCACCACAGATCTTTCTTTAGCTTTTCTTCCAATTTTGGGCCAAAAAGTGGCCTTATCAAAACTACTCCTATTCGACAGTTAACCCCGAAGTTTTTATTGTGAAACAACACACACACACACACACACACACAAATAAAATAAGATAAATAGAGGTCATCTTTTTCCCTTAATCACGTTTTACCTACTTTCAGGGCCTGCTTTTTTAGTTCAATAGCAGTATGAGGCGACTTTTGCTTGCAGTAGGTGGGATCTGTGGATGTGTCATCTTAATATATGTTTACCGAACATACGTTTTCTCATCATCATCGGAATCTGGAATGAAAAAATATAGTATTATTAAATCAACTAATGGAATAAATATAGCAAAAAGGGTTTTCATGAATGCATCAATTCATAAAGGAACAGGCAGATACAAACTACAAGACCCTAATGGAACAAAAAAGAATGTAACATCATGGTCTCAATATGGACAGGACCAGTATATTGATCAGTTTTTAAAGCAAAAACGTAACGGATTTTTTGTCGAAATGGGAGGTTATGATGGTGAAACATTTTCAAATACTCTGTTTCTTGAACTGAAACGGGAATGGTCGGGTTTACTGGTTGAAGCAAACCCTTATACGTACGAATTAATGGTACAAAGAGATCGGAAGTGTTTTATGATGAACGCTTGCATCAGTGATACTTTAAATAACATGACATTCATCATAGGTGGCGCACTAACCAGTGCTAAAAAGTTAACTCCAGAATCTCACAAAAAACGAATTGACAAGGACGCCAAGTTGTATGCAAAATCCGAAACTTGGCGGCATGCTAAAGAAGAAGTCACTGTTAAATGTCATTCACTTCAGTCTTTACTGAAAAAAATTGGTCAGACAAGGGTAGATTATTTTTCATTAGATGTTGAAGGAGCTGAACTGGTGATTTTGAATTCTATTGATTGGAAAGCTCTCGATATAGATGTTTTTACAATTGAAACGGATCAACATCGAAAAGAAATTTTAGAATTCATGAAGACTCATGGGTATAAATGGATACAAACGCTGTTAGGAGATGATATCTTCCAAAAAATAAAATAGGCAATTAAAATAGCTCCCCTCAATATTTTAGTAATGTTGTTCTTGTTATTGGGAGCATTGCTCATATGGATATAAGTTATCATAGTTCAAATGTTTTGTATTTTATCTTTTTATTTACAAATGTTATTCTGACCACCTGTTTATAGTGCTCAGAGCACACTATTCTATGATGCCAAGTTTTCTTTCGATTGACTCGATGTGAACTGTGATTGTCTTATGTTACTCTTTTTGACGGACAACAAATGACTGTATTTGCAAATAGGCTCCGTAACAAAATTACCGAACAGAAATGTTAAGAACCAAAGTGGATGTGGCAAAAAGACAAGTAGAAACTACCGGCAAAATTGTCCTGACTTGGTACATGCATTTCAAAAGAAATGGTGGGTTAAACCGGTTGAATTGCGCACAAAGCCTCCCCTTCTATTGCTATAGTGTCCGCTAGCAACTCAGCAGTAGTTGCTATTGAAAGAAATGATCATCCCATTATTAAGTAAAATGGATCAAACTTCTGACAAATTCCTAATTTTCCACAAGGGACTAATATCTATTGACAAACGTTTTTAATGATCGTATGAAACGGATGTTTTTGAAGTCTTGATTAATAAGGCGATCACGGAGATAATTGTCTAATGAGAAAATCTGTATAATTTGTGCTACCTCTCGCGTAACGAATCAACTGTGAAACATAAGAAGGAGAAGCTGAAATATTTCTGTCCATGTTAGGAAAATTTATATATTTTTTTTAAATTAAAATCGTCATAAATTTTAGAACTGAGATGACCATTTTCGTCAAATTTGAGTCTAAAAAGGATGTAGATCTAGTGGTTGCTGTTGTCTCCGTTAGCTCTCCTTCTGGAGGATATATCAATGGCATCCATTTAGCAAAAGAATCGTTATTAATGGAAAAAACATCATCAATGTGTCTATAAGTGAGGTTTGAAGGATCTAGCATCTTTTATTTTATAATCGTTTTACAACGAGTCTCTGAAGAAAAACAGTCTCGTAAGAATATGAAAACAAGCCTTAGACACAATTAGTACCCATTGTTATACCAACTTTCTGCTGATAAATAATACCTCCAAATGTGAGAAATATATTATCAATAAGACAATTAGTAGGGTGCCCAAGAAACGGTTTTTCCGATTTTGGGTTAACGGAATAACACACACCTGTATTATACATGTTTGGAAAGAGGATACCATGGCGCATCGAACTGACGATGTCGTAGAGATTGAATTTGGTCACATTTTATTTTAGATGGGGTCAAATGATGCATTTTAAAGTGGGCTTCATTTCACAGATAAAACTGCAACGAAATTCGAATATTATTGTAAATTTCATTGGGGTAGTTCTTTAGTTTTAGTTTTTATAATGATTTGTCTGTTGCCTTTATTCAACAAGTTTCAAAGGTTGCATTTTGTTTTGAAGGCCTGTCATTTTGAATATTTGCACTTCCGTTATATGAGGGGTTCTTTCGGATATAAAGAACTGCGCATTTCTGACTTTTATAGGGTTATTCTTTAAAAGAAAGCTTGAATTTAATTTTAAAACGAACCGCTGAGAAATAAACTTAGTTTCGGCGAAATAAATCGCACTTTTGTTATTGGTATAAATAAGTCAATTCCCCCCCCCCCAAAACACACATTGATATAAATCTTAGTAAAACCGTTCCTACTGAAACAAAACCCTATTATATTATCTGAAATGATGTGGAAAAGTCATTTTAAACATGAAAACGAACACATGTGCTTGGAAAATCAAAACACAAGCAACGTAAAATCGCTATTTAACTAGATTTGGGCTTGTCAAGTGATTCTGACAATAAATGATTACAGTTATCTTTCGTTGTACACTTAAAAGAACATGAATAATCGGCATGGTCTTCACATCGATTAAAATTTGAAAGTTTTGCGCAAATTTTGGCTTTTTAATTGTTGATTTCTCTTTAACGGTGGACATTACAATCATGATTTTTGAAGCATACGTACACTCTGTATATTTACTTTCGTTTAAGTTGGAATTTTTCAGAAATGAAGCACAGTTATTTCGCATTCGATGAAAATGTCGTTAATTTAGACTCAAATTTACCCCGACATTAAGACCGATAAATTACAAAAACCAATATAAAATAACTTGCATTCTATGATTCAAATAAATATTTCAGGTCTTGGCTTTATCGTGAATAACTTTTTATACGAATATAAGAGAGTACTACTATTTTCTATAACTTTAGAGATACCATATCCCAAGCACTGTTTTCGGGTACCCTTAAAAAAGAAGACATTAGAGAAATCTTGACCACAGGAACTTTCTACGACAGCTAAAAATTTGAAATTTGATAGTTGTTCAATCATTTAAAACAAAAAATAGCGTGTGTGATTCCGTTAACCCAAACTCGAAAACTAAGCGTCTTTTTGGACCTTGGGCACCCTACTAAATCAAGCACTTTCATCGCATCATACCTTTCCTTTTAAATTGTTTTTTTTTAAATAAAATATGAGGTTATTGTTGTTGTTGACGATCCCGCATCCATGACCGAAAGCAAAGATACAAAGATGTCGCGTTGTTTCGAAATGTATCAATTCATTCCGCTCACATCGATGCAAGGGGCCGTCTTGATAGATAGATAGATAAATAGATAACTTAGTTCTCATAAACCAATTTACAAAGGTACATGTATACTGGGAAAATACAGTTTAATATATACATACATAAATATAGATGTTACAAATGGCAGATGGAAAAGTCTATAAAAGGAGAGCGGAGATGAAGAACAGAAAACAACTGTTACATTTCCAAAAAAATTAGATATGAGGTATGAGCGAAGCTCATTGTTGAAGGCATCATGATGACTTCCAAGATGAAGAACAACAATAAATACGCTACTCCATTGATTGGTTTCATCATGTATATGTAGAGACTTTTTCTCAGGCGCATTTACACCATTTTATTCTTTAAATGTTTATTTAAGACTGGAGTTTGTAGCTCCTGTAAGGAAGCGTATAAATGCCACACGAAGAAAAAAAATCTCTTAATTATGAGATAATATCTCATAATTATGAGATAATATCTCAAAATTATGAGATAATTATCTCATAATCATGAGATAACATCTCATAATTATGAGATATTATCTCATAATTATGAGACAATAAGTCATAATTATGAGATAATTATCTCATAATTACGAGATAATGATCTCATAATTATGAGATATTATTTCGTAATTATGCAGTCTTATCTCATAATTATGAGATATTATTTCATAATTATGAGATATTATTTCATAATTATGAGATAGTATCTCATAATTTTGAGTTAATAAGTCATATTTATGAGATAATAATCTCAAAATTATGAGATAATTATCTCATAATTATGAGATACTTTTCTCGAAATTATGAGATATTATCTCATAATTATGAGATAATATCTCATAATTATGAAATAATATCTCATAATTATGAAATAATATCTCATAATTTTGAGATACTATCTCATAATTGTGAAATAATATCTCATAATTATGAGATAATTATCTCGTAATTATGAGATAATTATCTCATAATTATGAGATAATTATCTCATAATTATGAGATAATTATCTCATAATTATGAGATAATTATCTCATAATTATGACTTATTATCTCATAATTATGAGATATTATCACATAATAATGAAAAAATATCTCATAATTATAACTAAATACCGAAGTTACTGTGAATTTACTTTCTGCATATGCGCATTTCGACAACTTATGTCTCTTCTGTGCAGATAAAATCTAAACGTTTGGAAGACCATAAACCCAAATATATTTAAAAACTGAAAGAGAAAAAATAACCAATATGGTCTAAATGATAAGTCAAAATCAGCTAAGGACAGAGCTTTGCATGAGGGAGATACTCCTTGGTTTTCAACAAAATTTACAAAAATTTAGATATTGTAAGGTTCCAAAAATAATTGGCTTTCGGGTCAGCACCGAAGTACTGACTACTGGGCTGGTGAATACCCTCGAAGACTTACAGTCCACCAGCAGTGGCATCGACCCAGTGGTAACAAATAATTCTGAGATATTTTTTTTCTTCATGTGGCATCAATACGCTTCCCTACTCCTGCAGTGTGGAGTCCGTAAAAAGATTCCCCGTGCGAGAGATGTATGCTCTCTCTATATATTGCAGTAATGGTGTACTTGTTCTAGAGTGAATTTTTCATGTGAAGACATTATCATACTCCCAAATTTTGGCAATTATTTGTGGTAATTTACAAATTTTATTCTGATTATGCACCTGTTTAGAATGTCAACATTTCACTATTTATTAATGGTGAGATTTCTTTTCGCCTGACTCGACGAGTGCCCTTTGGTTGTATATATGTTGTGATTGTATTTTGTTGCGACGGACAACAATTGTAAGAATACTTTTCAGTTATTCTTGTGCTTATTGACGATCCCGCATCCATGACCAAAAGCAAAGATACAAAGATTTAGCGTTGTTCGACATATATCAATGAATTCCGCTCAAGCCGGTTCTAGAGCTTAGTATGATCAAGCCATATTGTAAGATGTCTTTTCGGATCTGTTGGATTTAACGACAATTTCTACATTAATGCTTATATTTTTCTGCATTTGCAAATAATAAAAATCTTAGTTGCAGTAATATTCCCTATTTTGATATAAAGGCTTTCTCCATTGACCTTGATAACGTGTAGAGCGGAGTATCACCGTTGACCATTGATTAACAGACTTTTTGGTTTTTATTTATTTTGTGGGTGTGTGTGTGTTTTCTGTTTAGAATTTGATTTGACAACTATTTCACACATTCATTGACAAAAACAAGAAAAATATCCTATAAATCATTTGTTCTCTATCAGCTTTTACACATTTTTCGGTTTATGGTCTTTCGAGTGTTTTTATTTGATCTGCACTGAAGACAATTAAAATTGTCAAAAATTTTCAAAATGGCCATCTGCAGATACCAGATGACAGTAACTTCAGTATTTGACTTTTGTGGTGTAAGTAAATATGGAAAATTATACAGCTAAATTGAATGGTTTAGAATAATAAACTCTCTGTATGAGCATCAGATGTTTATTATGTCGTGATGGCAGAATTTTTGTATGATCCTTAATGGCCGAATTATTCAAACGGGAGAACTAGGGGATTGCAGATAGGAAAAACGAATATTATTCTTTTACTGGATTCATATCTTCTAGATTATGTCAAAGGCAAAAAAATCCTAAAATTGTTCTTATCTTTAATGCTTATCTAAAGTATTGCATGAAATTCTGTACGATGTATATTCTAAGTAATAAGTAAGGAAGAGATCGCCCATTGGAATTGAAGATTAAAGATTATTGACTTAAAATGCTTAAACAGTAAAAGAAAACTGGTGAAATGATTAGAAAATATGCTGCTGTAAAGACACTTTTTATTTTAGGTACAGAATTATGGGTTAATCTATGGGTATTTTGACAAATTACCAATTTTTAAATGTCCAATTTTGGGTTTTTACTCATAGCCGAAACAATTATTCAGGGAAAATGTCCACTAGAATATAAATTACAAAGTGGTTCAAGCTCAAAAGTTAAATCATATGATATCATTGATCAGGACATTTTTACACAATTTATATGAAAGACCCATCATTTGTTCAATAGACCTAACTTTACTATTTTTGTTGTTATATATTAAGAAGGTAGCCATGCTAGTGCATCTAATCTGAGTACATGAACAATCAATTAATTTTGAGGCTGCTTGATGTGTGACTGCATTGTTCATCTTAATCACAAATGACTGAAAAGAAGGAGATTGCATATCACATCACAGATGTTAGTTTTGTGATTTCGCTTTTGAACCCTCGTAATATTCCCATATATGCGGCACATAGCGTCTACATTTCACAGCTACAATACATTTGCTAATGTCGTGCATTACATTTGCTAATGTCGTGCATGCACATTGTACAGCAATTTTGTCAGCAGAGCAAAATTACTGTCTCAAAAACATATACACCAAGGTGTTGTTTATTCACTGTTGCAATTATTATTACGGAAGTTTTAAGATCGTCGCCAAGATTCGACAGATTATCAAACTGCTTCTATTTTGTAATACAAAAATATCGACGTTGCATGAAAAACAGTAAATTTCGTTATGCTGTACACTTGTTTCAAGATCTTTCAAGCAGTAACCTCTGATCAGAAGCATTATGGAAAGCCATAATCCAAAAGTAGTCAAAAAAGAAGTACTCTTTACCAAAAAAAAAAACGGCACAATAGGAGGCCAAATTGAGTACAAAGGACATCTACCGAGTCATACAAGGAATTAAGCCTTTGTATTTTAAGGGGTTTAAATTTTGATAAATATAGTAAATTTCTATAAAACGCAAAGTAAATTTTTCATGTCGGACAAGTCTGACTATTCGGCTGGTAAATACCCTCGAACAGTGACATCGGCCCAATGTTCACCAGCAGTGGCATCGGTCCAATGTTCACCAGCAGTGGCATCGGCCCAATGTTCACCAGCAGTGGCATCGGCCCAATGTTCACCAGCAGTGGCATCGGGCCAATGTTCACCAGCAGTGGCATCGGCCCAATGTTCACCAACAGTGGCATCGGCCCAATGGTTTCAAAATACAAAAATACCGAAGTTGCATAAAAAAGTATATCAGTAAATTTTGTTATGCTGTACACGTGCTTTAAGGAGTAACCTCTCATCAGCGGCATTAAAATCGAATAATATGGAAAGCCAAAATACAAAAGTAATCAAAAAAGAAGTACTCATTACCAAAAAAAAAAACATCGAAATAGGAGGTCAAATCCAGTACCAAAATCCTCGCTAGCAAAGAGTTACGATCCGCTTCTCTCAAGAGGAGAGGAGCGGGTCGTAACTCTTGGCTAGCGAAGATGAGTACCAAGGACATCTACCGAGTACCATACAAAAAATGAAGCCTTATTATTTTTAAGGGGTTTGAATTTTGATAAAAAAACAGTAAATTTCTATAAAACACAAGGTAAATTTTTCATGTCAGACAAGTCTGACTATTGGCCTGGTGAATATACTCGGTCTACCAGTAGTGACATCGGCCCAATGGTTTCAACTACAAAAATACCGAAGTTACATAAAAAACAGTAAATTTCGTTATGTTGTACACGTGTTTCAAGGAGTAACCTCTCATCAGAAGCATTAAAACAGAATAATGTGGAAAGCCAAAAGCGGTAAAAAAGAAGAAGTACACACTACAAAAAAAAACATCGAAATAGGAGGCCGAATCCAGTACCAATGACATCTACCGAGTGCCGTACAAGGAATGAAGCCTTCATATTTTCAAGGGGTTTTAACTTTAAATGAGAGTACGCGTTTTTGAGTAGATCAAGAGTTATCTCTTCATAAATTGCATTTTTATGCACATTTTTGCTTATCGGGTACATCATTTGTCAAGATAATTCCTCCTACAATTTTAATATATAAAACTTTCTAATTGAAAAATGATTTTGCACATATGAAAAAGATGTGCATGCATATGAATTGTAAGTTTTTTTCTATGTTTATAAGTCACACATTGGGAAACTTATTTTTTTTAAATATTGCTTATAAAGTAAATCTTTTTTTTTTTCGGATAACTCCTCCTACATTTTTAATATTTAGAAGTTTTATCTTGGAAATTGACCTTGCATATATCAGACATGCGTATGCTATCTTTTTTATGCTATTGTTCAGAAAGATGCACATTCTTGTTTGTGAAAAATATTGCCTATATATATGATACAGTGTTTGTCAAGATAGCCCCTCATGTTTTCTAAATATAGAAAATGTATTAACATGGGTCTCTATGAATTTCAGAGATAAAACGTTCTTATCAGGAGATAACAGGGTACTATCTTACTATCTGTTAACAGGTATTAACAGGTAATGAACGTAGTTTTCAGGTAAAAAGTAATGAGCTATCTAATAATAGATGGGAAAGTGGCGTATATTTTTAGAAAAAATACTATAAACTCCTAACTTCTTTGTTAAACAATAATGACAGAGAATGTAAAAATCCATATTATAACTTTGTAATTTCTTTCGGTCCTTGAAAATATAGTATGTATTTTAAATTCCATATTCTAATGAAACTCGAAAGTCTCCATGCAACAGGGTCTAAAAAACAACTTTAAATCGTAGTTGATACGATTAATTATTTTTGTTGGTTTTAATGAACAATTACTCAATTTTGCAAGTGTGTTATACTTACATATTTTACGAAAGGATATGGAGTAAGTAAACGTGAGACCATAAGACATATGTTAACTCCAACTGCAATAATTTTAATGAGCTGTATGGCCATTTCGGAAATTAATTCCTCATCAGCAGCACTAGAACCCAAACAAAGGAAATCCATATTCAAAAAATGTTTAAAATGCATAAAAAATGTATATTTCATGTAACGGATATCAAGACAGGTAATTTTAAAGATGAAATATTGTGATATTGTATTTTTTGATAGATTGACAAGACTTTATTCCCATAAACTAATTTTACAAAGACAAAGAGAAAATACAGAATAATATATACACACATAAATACCAAATTCGTTAAAAATTGCAATTGGATAAATCTGAACAAAAAGCGAGAGAAAAAAAGAAAAGAAATTCTGTTACAATTCCAGGATTCTCTAAGATCATAATTATATAGTTTTTTCAGAATAGATAGTTGTTAAAATTTATATATCCACGTCTGATTGGATGCAACATAAATCAAGTCAAGTAATATTTATTTTAATTCGTTACATATACAAACAATAAACATAAGCTCTAAGAAGCTTTTGAAACCGACAAACATTCCAAAAGACACAAAAAGTATGCAGATAATACAGTTTGCCCACAGATATCACGTCTGATTGGTTGATATTAGAAAACAGATAATATATTTACTAGCAAGCCAAAACCACAAAAATGAAGATAAAACTGTATTAACAAGTAATGCCATTTTATCTTCAGATAAAGATTATTACCACATAATATCAAAGAGACCTATCTATGTATAAAATATTTATATGTACTTATCAGGAGGTAATGAGGAAACCTGATAATATATGTCCGATAATGTGCCCCAAAACCACAAAAATTAAGATAATATAGCATTACCGGTGATAATGCATATTATCTCATTTTTGTGGCTTTGGCGTTCCATACATATTATGATAACTTTAAGATCATGGCTTTCCATATTATTTGATTTTAATGCTGCTGATGAGAGGTTACTCCTTGAAACATGTGTACAAAGCATAACGAAATTTTCTGCTTTTATGCAACATCGGTATTTTTGTATTTTGAACCATTGGGCCGATGCCACTGCTGGTGGACCAGAGGTCCCCGAGGGTATTCACCAGCCCTATAGTCAGACTTGTCTGACATGAAAATTTTACCTTGCTTGTTATAGAAATTTACTGTTTGTATCAAAATTATAACCACTTCAAAAAATACTAAGGCTTCATTCCGTGTATGGCACTCGGTAGATGTCCTTGGTGCTGAATTTGGCTTCCTATTTCGATTTTTTGGTAATGAGTACTTCTTTTATGACATTTTTGGATTATGGCTTTCCATTTTATTTGATTTTAATTCTGCTGATGAGAGGTCACGTGTACAGCATAACGAAATTTACTGTTTTTATGCAACATCGGTATTTTTGTATTTTATCGCTAATTTCCTATTTTACTACCAACGCCCCTTTAAGTCGAAAGGCACATTTATAGTAAAATAGAAAATTGACGATAGTACAAAATAGCAGAAATTAATGACAAATATTGAAAAATGGAGAAAATATGATAAAAGGGGCGGGCTAGAGGGGCCCAATACATGGTCCTGGCTCAAGCACCTGTGGCCGTTTCAGATCAAGTTTTTTTTTAATGTTTGTGAGTCTATCAATTTTTGTTTGTAAAGTTTTAATCTGATGGGAAATTCCTTTATAAATTCCGATATAAAAATATTTCGAAACGACGCGACTGATAAGAGAGAATGGCCGATCAAATATTTGTATCTTATCAGTAGATAAACCATAACATAGGAAATGTGTATATATGATATGCAAATTCAGTGTAAAAACCTGTCCATGTTATCATATGTTGTAATATTTATCTCCTATAATAATGCCAATTCAAGCAATGAAATAATGAAAAACATATAGTAAATTCATTATGAGTGCAAAACCTGTGATATTCCACCAGATGGAGGTACTTCTTTCAATGTGACAAAGGAAAATAAGTGGACAAAAATTTGAACCCTCGTCCAGGACATTATATCCCCGATACCGAAGTGATGATGCAAGAAGGAAGAGATTTAAGGGTTGGTATTTTTACATATTTTTTAATCTATCACATGTTCTCATTATACATGCTATATTACAAAAGAACTTGAATACATTCAAAAAGTGGGATAAAAGCCCGGGTAGGGCAACGGTTGCTGTTTACATATAAATAAATTCATTTTAATTGAACCCATGAACAATCCAAAGGGCCAAAACTAATGCCATGTAAAAGATAATACATGTCACGTTTATTGACAACCTCGCATTCATTGATAATGGACAGCATGGGTGTAGCGTTGATCGACGATTGGCAAAGAATTCCACCTAAACCGGTTCTAGGTGCCGTCTTGAACTTATTATTAGGTATGAGTAAATCTCATTGTTGAAAGCCTCGCGGTGACTTCAAGATGAAGAACAACATTAAAAGCGGTATTCCTTTGCTTTGTTTTACCATGTATTTGTACATGAGACCTTTGTCTCATGTGCATTTACTCCATATCACTTCATTGCTTATTTTAGACTGGAGTTTGTCTCTTCTGCAGTGTGGAGTACGTATAAGATTCTCCGTGCGACAGATGTATGCTATATGCACATTTCAGCTAATGGTGTTCTTGTGCTTGAGATAATTTTTCATATGGATGCACTATCATACTTAAAAATTTTGTCAATTTTATTTTTATTTTTAATTTGTAATATAAAATTGTTTATAGTATAACTAATCGACTTGTGCCAAGTTTTCGTACTTTTGACTCGATGAAGACTCTTGTCGGGCAACGGATGACAGCAATTGTAAGAACACTGTCAGTTAATTTTAAGCCCTCAGACAACTCCGCAGTTATGCATTACAAAAAGTATGTGTAGCGTTGCTCGACAATTTCAAACCGGTGCAAGGGGTCATTTTGATTTACTATGAGGTATGCCCAAAGCTTAGTGTTGAAGGCTTCGTGGTGACTTCAGATGGACAACAACAAAAACGGTGTTCCATTGCTTTGATTTAATTTGTAAATGCTTTGTCTGATGTACATTTACTCCATATCCCTTCATTGCATATTATACATAAATGTAAATACCAAAGGCTTTTAACGTTAATAATTCGCCAGCATTTTAGATAATTTAGCAAAATCCTAATACTGTGTCTACGTTATTTGGTAGAGAAAGACTCGGATACGATAACGCACCTGTAACATATCCTTGCGACTGAGTCATTACTAATATGTTTAAACATTGTCAGATTTTATATACATTTAAGTATATAGATATGGATATATAAGAAGAATGAAACCAATTTAACAAAGTGAACAGTTATGCCTTTTGTGCCTCAACATTTCATTTCTGTTTCTTTTTCTTTTATTATTATTATTGTCTCATACGAAGTTCTTTAATACATGTAGATATCAATCCATTGTGGAAAAAATTAAAGTTTTGGTCCGAACTGTGATTCAAGATTCATTTTTTACTTAATACTGGAATGAATATTACTGTTTTACCGTCTACGATCTTTCAATAGCAAATGGTGTTTAGTTACTATCGGACACTACAGCAAAAGAAGGGCGGGAGGTTTGGCGCGGCAAAAAAAACAAAAAACAAAAAACAAAACCAAAAAACAAAAAAAAAAGCAAAAAACAAAACAAACAAAAAAAAAAAAACGGTTTAACCCACCATTTCTTTGAAACGCATGTACCAAGTGAGGAACATTGCGGTTGATATTTTTTCCGGTGGTTTGCACATGCTTTGTCAGTATGGTAAAATTGACCACTTCACGGGGGTTTCCCAGCTAGGTAAGGCTGAGGCATGAAACATCCCAAATGGATGACAAGAGGTAATGGTAAGAGCAGTGATGTTCCGAAGAGGTTCCCGCGAAAAAGAGTCCCTGTAACGTGATGCAGTGGAGGAATCTGGCGCCAGACGATTGGACCCACAGACACATTCCAGCCACCGAGTAGGAAAGGTATACTAATTAGTGGGGAACATATATCTTTGTCTTTAGCGGGAGGTAGAATTCTCTGGGCCTAGCAAACCCTGTAGTTTATTAAGGGAATGTATTTATTTACAGGACCATTTCTGTGATATTTACCCCGGAAACTCCGTCAAAGAGACAACCCGTTGGTTTATCTTGACCCGAGAAAGTTCCACCACAATGGCGACGAGAAAATTTGGAAACGTGGTTAGAGTTTTATATTGAACTGTAATCAGAGTAAATCAGAGAATGATATTTGTTTTTATTTCTGTCCACTGTTCTTTTTATTGAAAGGAAAACTTTGTTTGACTTTTGAGAAAAGATTTAGTGTTTTCCGGACTATGTGTAAAAGGTGAAGCAATACACAATTTTTTCAGACGGAAGTCACGTGACCGTCTAGACCGGAAATTGAAATCCGATCAATGTTGTGTTTTGATTTGTGTATTGGCGAAAGTAAACACAGGTCGGAACTGTGAAACAAGTGTGTGTTACAGTTTATTTGAGTGAATAAACAGTTGTTGACTCAATTTATTTGTGTTTTCAGATTTATTTATTATTGAAACAAAGTTGAGTTGTTTCTTTAATATTTCTGATTAAATTGAGCAACATTATACTTGTTTACCATGGACAAATTTGGTACGTATAAACCTAAAGTGAGGATAAACACTTGCAGTGGCAAGGAGTTACAGACACTCCCGGGTATAGGATCCCAAATTGCAAAGAGAATTATTGAGTTACGAGTGTCTGGTCTTTTTATTACCAGAGATAATTTATCATTTGTCCCATACTTGAAAGTCATCCCAGAGTTATTTGACTTAATTGATTTTAGTACAAATTCAGATGTCTTTGATCACTTTGATCCACTGAAAGGTACGATGACAACTGACAGCTGGCAGTCAGGTCCGGTTATGCAGCCGACTCGAGTTACACCAGCTACTGCCACTGGTCAGGTTGTTGAACATGAGCAATATGTACATGAGACTAAACCAGTTATAAGTACACAAAAACACACACAGGTACATGATATTACACCAGTGGTAGTGCATAAGAATACACAAGAGAATGTGAAGCAACAAGTTCCCATATCCAATTATGATTTGGCTTTGTTTGCACAACAACAGTTACAATTGGTAAATACATTGGAGCAAAATGTAAAGACAGAACAACCAAAGTTACAAGGGGCTGTGGCGGACACAAATCAGAAAATGAATGTGCCTACCCCTGTAACGCAGGGATCTACGGTACAGGCTATGAGTAACCTACATATTACACCTACCCCAGGGGCAGTGGGTGGGGTGCCACCAAGTTCTAGTGTCCGTGTCCCTGCTCCGGCTGTAGGGTTGTCTGTCAGTAATAAATTACCCAATGTCAATAATGATCAGTACAGTGGTACTGTACATACACAATGGAATTTAAATACAGGTGGTATTAAGGTTGAGAATAATGCACAACCTGTAATTGTTGGTACCCAGTATAACCAACAACAAGGATATAAACAACAACCAGCCTGAGGTTTAACACATCGACACTCTACTCAGGGCATAGCACAGAACATGCAAGGTGGTCAGTCGCATATGCAAATACCACAAGCATATGATAACTCTAGACACAAACACAACCAGGGCATATCTGGTGTTCCACCGTCACATCACCGTGACCGTCAACACCCAGTTTACCCCAAGCAATGGAAACCGTTGTATATGTCTAACTATAGTTATGACTCAGATTCATCTGACTCCTACTCAACTGATGGACATCAGACCCCCCCAAGAACACAAATCTAGGTATCATAACTATAAGCAACGTACCCCACCACCATCACGTCGTCACAGACGCAGAAACTACAAATTACCTACTCGTGATTATGCAACTACGAAAAAACACCGTAGTCAAGATCGACTACCGACCCCACCTAAAACTGTTCCCAAGCACGACCTTAGGCAAGACGTTAAACCTTTGCAAGAGAAACAGAGTACAAATAAGGTCACTAGCACTGAAGCTAAACCAATTGAGCATGAGAGACAATTACATCAGACTATGATGTCGTCATTCAAATCACCGAAATACAATGGGAAAACTGATTGGACATCATTTTATACAAAATTTTCCCGTTATGCTAAAATGGCCGGTTGGGATGATGAGTTCAAACTCAACCAGCTATGCTGGTCTTTGGATGACAAAGCAAGTGAGTATTGCACAATAGTTCTTGAGCAAAATTCAGAAATTACCTATGACGAAATGATACTCAAAATGGAGAGACGTTTTGGTTTCAAGGATTTACCAGAAACTTTACAAACCCAATTTCAAAATTCAGTCCAGTACAAAAATGAGTCACTGGAAGACTTGGCTGATAGAGTATTGTCACTCGCGACAAAAGCTTTCAGGGATTTGCCTGAATCACATATGACTAAGCAAGCTGTTTTAAAATTTTGTCAGGTTTGTAATGACAGTGAGGCCGGTAGACATGCTTGTGGTCTGAGACCGGAAACCATGGACAAGGCTATAGACATCATTAAATGGTCTCAACATACAACTATAGCTATTAAAGGCAACAAACCTGCAGAGAATCCTGACAAACATGTCAGGATACAGGCTTCCTCAACCATGGAAAACAGAATGTCAGCTATGGAGGGCCAAATCCAAACTTTATTAGCTAGCATGAACACCCTAACAAATGAACTCCGCCTAAGACCTGAACGCGGAGGTGCACCTGCTCCACAGAGCAATTCACCACCCAGTTCACGATGGTGTAACAATAATAAGCCAAGTAACAAACCTAACCCTAACAATAAAACTAACAAACAACAGGGTAAGCAATCTCAAAAACGCAATGACGACCGCGAATGTTTTTGGTGTGGCAATAAAGGTCATTTGATAAAGGACTGTCCGTCCGTCCCTCATTTTGACAGAAGTAAGGCAAACTCGAAAAAAGAAAATCCATCATCTGGAGTTACAATTACAGACAGGGTAGATGGTACAGTGGCAGTACGTCATTTAAACTCAGCACTTATGCTGAGAGTTGAAATTAAAATCCGAGGTAAAGTGGTAAATGCCATAATTGATACCGGATCTGAAGTAACAGTACTTTCGGATAAAATTTTTGATACATTTGACCAAAAGCCTGAGATTGTCCGAGAAACCATCATGCACGGTGCTGGACGTGGCATGAATATGACCTCAAAGATTACAAAACCTGTCAAAATGAGAATCGCAGGTTTAACATTCAGACATGAATTACATGTAGCACCCTTGGACTGTGATATGCTTTTGGGTCTTGACTTCATGAGCAGACATAATGTATCACTAAATCTTGGTAAAAATGTGCTGTATATACAAGGTAGAAAAGTAAATGCTACTTATGGACGACAGGTCCAAACAGCAGAACCAGTTGTAAGGAGAGTAACCATTTCGGAAAAAAACAGTGGTACCACCTAATTCAGCAATTAGGTTAACATGTGATGCTACATCCATACAGAGTGACTTTGTAATTGAGGCAGTG
The DNA here is from genome assembly GCA_002080025.1 of Modiolus philippinarum. Lineage (NCBI taxonomy): Eukaryota > Metazoa > Mollusca > Bivalvia > Mytilida > Modiolidae > Modiolus > Modiolus philippinarum. The sequence goes on along the minus strand of MJUU01046946.1, from coordinate 35,458 downwards.
AAGGCCCAACCACTGTTAATGCCAAGAACTGTATGTACCGGCGGACAAATACCAGCCATTTGTCTGGTGAACGTCGGCGACAATCATGTCACCCTGAAAAAGGGGGCGATTATCGGACATGCGGAAGAAGTTACAGTGATAACTTCATTACCTGAACCCAGAGACAAACAGGTGAATATTGTAACAAGTTCAAATCAGAGAAAACTCCCTGATCATTTACATGATTTGTACAAGAGGTCATGTAGAGAGTTATCAGAATCTGAGAAACAACAAGTATATGATATGCTGTGTGACTACCAAGATGCTTTTGCCACCCATGATTATGACCTTGGCAATTTTACTGAAATAGAACACAGTATTGATACTGGTTCAGCAAAGCCAATTAAGCAACGCATGATGCGTACCCCAGCGTGCTTTGTTGATGAGGAGGAGGCACATCTCAAAAAGATGTTAGATGCTGGTGTAATTCAGCCCTCTACATCAGAGTGGGCATCAGCACCTGTGCTTATCCGCAAAAGAGACGGGGGAGTTAGATGGTGCATAGACTATCGTGCACTGAACTCGGTTACAGTGAAAGATGTTTTTCCTCTACCCTTAATAGAGGAATGCCTTGATACTCTAGCAGGAAACACCTGGTATTCCAAGCTTGATGCATATTGGGCTTTTATGCAGGTGAGAGTAAACCCAAAAGACAGGAAGAAAACTGCTTTTGTAACTAAGTATGGACTCTTCGAGTGTGTGAAAATGTCTTTTGGAATGCAATTCACCCAGCACTTATGCTAGGGTTATGAACCTTGTGCTTCGAGGTTTAACCTGGAAATCAGTCCTAGCATTCCTAAATGACATTTTAGTGCTAGGTACTTCTTTCCAGTCACACCTGGAAAACCTCAAAGCAGTACTGGAGAGATTTAGAAAGTACAAGCTAAAGCTTAAGCCAGCAAAATGTGAGCTCTTTTCAAAGTCAGTTGAATTTTTGGGCCGGAAAATAAACAAAAATGGCTTACACGTAGGTCAACAACATCTTAAACCAGTTAAGGACTGGAAGGTGCCAACCTGTACTAAGGACGTAGAGAGGTTCTTAGGTTTTGTGAACTACCACCGTATGTTCATACAGGATTTTAAAGTTTCAGCTCCCTTGTATGATGTAACAGGGAAAAATAAGTTCTATTGGGACAAAACCAAACAGGAAGCATTTGAGATGTTAAAGGAAAAAATGCTAACAGCACCAGTTCTTACACTTCCGAACAAAAAGATCACTATATTCTTGACACTGATGCGTCAGACAGAGCCATAGGGGCTGAACTTATCCAAGTTCAGAATGGTCAAGAAAAGGTCATTGCTTATGGTAGCTTTGTACTGACACCTGAGCAACGCAGGTACTGTACAACCAGAAAAGAGTTACTGGCTGTTGTCCGTTTTACGAGGCAATGTAGACACTATTTGCTCGGACAACAATTTACTGTCCGTACAGACCACAGTAGCTTGACGTGGCTGTTACGATTTAAGGAACCCCAAGGGCAACTTGCTCGTTGGATGGAGGAGTTAAGCCAGTATGACATGGTCATTAAACACAGAGCTGGCAAAAACCACGAAAACGCCGACAGTTTATCTAGGTTGGTGTCAGACGTCCAAGAGTGTCCACATTACAACCTAGATATGGACGTAACTGAGCTCCCATGTGGAGGTTGCACCTATTGTCAGAAAGCGCACAGGACTTGGTCTAAATTTATACGAGACGTAGACGAGGCAGTCTCACTGACCAAGAGGAGACGTCAGAATAAAAACAATCATGCAGTTGAGGATGTGTCTACTGCCATGACACGATTATTTGGTGAGAGTGACCAAATAGACCAAGAGGAGACCCAGATTTTTTACTACCAGATTAGATCCGGTGACTGATTGTACTACATATCAAATAGCAATAGAGTCAGATCATGGCTACTCTGTAAAAGCAATCACGCCAGATAGTGGAATAATCATACAAGGTTTTTCACCAGATGAAATCAAGGGTGAACAGTCCAAAGATACTGACCTAAGTATACTGTTACACTACCTTGAAAAACAGGTGGAACCCGAAGAAGATGAATTATTCATCGCATCGCCAGCAGCAAAGAGCTATTGGATAAACAGGAAGATGTTTTTCCTAGATACTGAGGGTATACTACGCAGTAAACCTAAAAAGGAGGGTCAAAAAGAGAGATTTGTAATCCCTTCTGCTTTACAAAACACAGTTATGGAGTTGTCCAATAACATACCCGCTGCTGGTCACCAGGGAACAGAGAGAACACTTTCGAAAGTGAAAACCAATTACCACTGGTACAATTTGTCAAGGGACATACGACAATTTGTGGTATCTTGCGACATTTGTAGTAAAAACAAAAAGCCTACCAGACATGCTCGCTACCAAATGACCCAGTATCATGCTGGGGCACCTATGGAAAGAGTACATTTAGACTTTATGGGACCCTTTCCGAAAACCAAGAAGGGTAACGAACACATTTTAATGATGGTAGACCAGTTTACTAAATGGACTGAGTGTATTCCATTACCGTCACAGACCGCTGAAGTGACAGCCCAAGCGGCAATTAACGAATTTTTTGCCAGATTTGGATATCCGTTCCAAATATTTACTGATCAAGGTCGCAATTTTGAAAGCGCACTCTTTAAATCAGTATGTGAGCTACTGGAAATGCATAAGTCCAGGACTACGCCTTACAGACCATGAGCTAATGGTCAGGTCGAAAGACAAAACAGAAGTCTTATGGATGCCGTGAGATGTTTTGTAGACTCCGCCCAGGATAATTGGGATGAGCACTTGCCCCAATTGGCAGGAGCACTACGGTCCTGTGTTAACAGGAGCACAGGATACACTCCCAACATGTTGATGTTGGGTAGGGAGACTAATCAACCAGCTGACCTAATGTTTGGGGTTGATTC
>MJUU01046946.1:9315-30779 GCA_002080025.1 Modiolus philippinarum | reverse complement strand
AATTGCTATCGGGTGTTAAAATGCATGTACCCTGACAAAATTTTATGTACAGATAGATTTTTTAACATACATCATTTATAGACCACTTTAGTGACGATTACTGCGTAAGAAACGATGTCATCCAAAAGGTCTTTCGTTGTTGCTAAGAAAATTATGTTGTCCTGAAACAGCGTCATTTAATTTTTATACCCGGTAATCATCATCACAAGATTTCATTGGTTCAATGGTCAAGTCTACGTATCGATCAGGAAAAAGAGGCGTGTCTTCATTGAAAGAAACCACGTGTATGAGTGAGTAGTAATCGATTTTGTAAACAAAAATGGAAAGTAAAACAGCGAAATATCGTATTTTTTTTTAATTTATTGTATCTGAACCGCTACATATACCCTGCCGAAAATCGGCACATGAAAAGATGATTATTTAAAGAAAAAGCATATTTTTTCTGGTCAATGTCAGGCTATAAGAAACGGTGCGATCCACAAGTCTCTATAAGAGGAAAATTATCAAAAATATCATTTTTCTTCTAAAATATACAAAGTACATTCAATCAAAAACTTTTTGTCATTTGTATATAAAGAAGTCTGTCACATGCACATGAAAAAGTAGAATATTTTACATTATAAGTAACTTTTAAAGCACCTAACAACAGACCTAAACATTGTAATCGACTTTTTTTTATCTTTTCTAAACGAGAGCTCACATTCTTTTGTTTAAATACCACTGGATATTGGACTGATACTGGTGAGGTGATGGTACAGTGTGATAACTGTAGAGAATGGTTTCATCTCACCTGCGTGAACTTAAGTCCCGCAGAAGTAGAGACTATAAACCGTTACTTTTGTCCAAATTGCCAAATGACAGAAAGGGACCCTTCCAATGGAAAGGAGGGAGGGGAAAGGCAGTAGTAATTTTGAAAAAGTAACAGTTATAATGAAGTTGAGGAGGAGGTAACCTACCAAACCATTTGCTGGTAACCTCATTTGTAAATATTGGACAGAAAGTGTGACCGAGGACAGGTTCACACTAAGATATATATATCCTTAAGGTATAAGGACGATCCAGAGGTGATCAGTTTAGTTCTTTTTCGTTTTTATTGGATATTCCCTCAGTGAGGAAAGTTTTTATGTGTATATATAGGTTTAAATATCCAATCCGTAGAGTTAGATTATTGGAAATTCAGGGGGGATTAATGAATTCGAGATATACATTACCCGATATTTTCATGATTTGACTAATTGTGGGTTTAAGTCGTCTGGAGAGGTCCGCTTGACTGTTCACAGACCGTCTGTCTGTGTTCGGGAAGTTGAGTTACACTTGTGATGTTATAGTTTTGCTAAGAGACTTGAGTTATGTTTTTATTGGAAATTTAGGATGTGTCCTTGTGCTATATTTTGGGCCTACACTCTAGAGGTAGTGTTGGATCTTGAGTAGATTCCTTTTTATTGTTTATGGCCTACACCCTAGGTAGTGAGACCTAGTGTGGGATCTTGTGATGATCACCTTTAATAATTCAGGTTCGAATCCGTGTTTAGTAGAATTCTGGATTTCACGTTTTATAGCACAGTTTCCCAATCGTCTCTTTGGAGGGCTATTCTATATGGACAGTCTTTGTGTAGTGGGAACACCCTTAAGCGTTAGGGGAATAGGGATTTTTGGAACAGAAACCTGTTTAGTTCAGTGGTTATTTTCCCTGGGGATAAGTTTTTTAGTCAGGATTAAGATCCTTCCTTTTCAAAACAGGGGGAGTATGGTAAAATTGACCACTTCACGGGGGTTTCCCAGCTAGGTAAGGCTGAGGCATGAAACATCCAAAATGGATGACAAGAGGTAATGGTAAGAGCAGTGATGTTCCGAAGAGGTTCCCGCGAAAAAGAGTCCCTGTAACGTGATGCAGCGGAGGAATCTGGCGCCAGACGATTGGACCCACAGACACATTCCAGCCACCGAGTAGGAAAGGTATACTAATTAGTGGGGAACTTATATCTTTGTCTTTAGCGGGAGGTAGAATTCTCTGGGCCTAGCAAACCCTGTAGTTTATTAAGGGAATTCCTGGTATTTATTTACAGGACCATTTCTGTGATATTTACCCCTGAAACTCCGTCAAAGAGACAACCCGTTGGTTTATCTTGACCCGAGAAAGTTTCACCATATCTATTTGCTTCGAATTCTTGGACTTTGGCTTTTGACAATTCTGTTGGGTAATATTTTAAAATTACCCAATTCATAATATTGTCAACATTTTATAAAGTTCTACTAATAAAGCCAGTCATATCTTCAGGGGGTGTAATATGAAATCCGTATTACACGGGCGTGTAATATGAAATCCGTATTACATGGGGTAAAATATGGATTTTTCAAAATGGCGACTGACGATTTTCCAACTCACGGAATAAACAAAGATTTACATATTTCAGTATAATTTTACGGAATTAAGTTATAAAACAACTTATCCATTTACTGGGAACAAGCAACATTTTTGCGGATTTTTAGTGTACACCCGTCACAAGTTTCTTACTTTTATGTAGTTGTTCCAGTTAATGACCCGCGTTGTTATGAAAATACTTTGTCGGTTTGTGAAGAAAATTACCAGTGTTAGCAAAGATTAAGCAAGATGTTCACCTTGAATCGAGTTTCAGTTACTCCAGGACCCTTTACTAAATATAAGCGTTGGCAATAAATGTAAGTGTTTGTCACACAAATGTATAAGCTATGACGAAACCTGCCTAATCTAAATGATCTCATTGAATGATCTGGTGTAAAAACAGGGCTGCCAAGTTTTGGGAAGCAAAATGCGTGAGATTTCTAAAAATTTATAAAGATCAAAGGGAAAATAAAAAAGATCAAAGGAATTTGCTGAAATTTAAGATGAAAATGCGTGACTCTCACGCCTAATGCGTGAGACTTGGCAGTACTGTAAAAATTATTTACAACTTCCAGTATTTACAACTTTCAGTATAAAAGTGCTTACATTAATGGCAAGAGATACATTCCCATTAACTTACTTTTCCGTTTGAAAATAACCTGTCTGTTTGGATGAGAAACACCAAACAAGAGGGAACTATCTGTTGAATAGATACGATAACGTAACCCCAAGTCCGCTGTTCTCCCCTTAGATACGATAACGTAACCCTAAGTCCGCTGTTCTCCCGTTAGGGGAGAGCAGCGGACTTAGGGTTACGTTATCGTATCTATCTGTTGAAATGTAAACCACACGCGAAAGAAAAAAAAAATGTGTTGCAAAGGCCATATTTTCTATTCTATACTCATAACTGAGAATTTTATTGTTTCATTTTAGTAAAAAGCGAGTGGTATACGTTGAATTTGTTTAACATAATAAATACAAAATACTGAAATTATTGTAAATTGAGGTAATGTTATCAAAAATGAAACCAGCATTGCTCCATTTGAAACAAATTCCGATGAAAATGACACTGACTAAATGACAAACAAATTACATATGAAATAAAGAAGAGTAAAGCTGGTTAAATGTTGAAGTATATGATAAATAGTTTATAATATGGCAGTTTTCATATCATATCCCATATCATCCCTCGATCCATATTAGCCCTCTGGCCTCTGACCCTCGGGCTAATATGGATGTCTCGGGATGATATGAGATAGAAGAAGAAGAAGAAGAAGAAATTTCATTGTCAATAAATTGACGCCCATAATTGAGCAGTTACAAAATAAACATAGAATAAACATAATGAATAAAAATACAATAAACAACTACATTTAATTTCCGTGTGGCATTTTCTTAATTTATGTTTCAGTACAGTGACCCAGAAAAATAGCTATTAATTTAAAGGTTTATTATTATCATTTTCTATCAAAAATAAATAAATAAATTGAATAAGTTATATAAGTTTTGGTTTTGATATATTTTTATATCTTTATTTCTATGTCACCTCCAATAAAAGATTTGAACGTTTCAGTCATGCAAACACTGTAAAAGACTGCACATTTTCTTAATGGTAAAACTATCTTCTGAAGACATCAGCCCAATGAATTTAGCTTCATCATTCATGTTTTTAAAATTAATAAATTTTTTGTTAATTTCATTTAATATGTCTGTTCTTACAGACATTTATTTTTGGCATTGTAGGAAAAAATGAATATCGTCCCCGATGTCATTTGTACATAATTTACACTTCCTGTCATTTACCTGAAGCCCATGATATCTGCCCAATTCAATTTCTAATTTATGTGAGCTCATTCTTAATTTTGTTAATTGATTTCTTTCTTTGAAATTGCCATGTATTAAATATTTTTCTGGGAGTCCAGAGATTTTCTGTACGTTCTTAATTTATTATGTGATAGTGTGTTTCCTGGGTCCAAATAACTTAAACACAACAATCTGGTCTAGGGTTCTTTAATTTTTTATTTGCCTTCAGTGTAAATTACGTAGAGTACATAGTACAAGATAAAGACACCCTGAAATAACAATAAACATGTCTAAGTATACGATCACAATATTATTTCTAATTAATAACAATCTACGCTAAAAATAAATACATTATAATATATATGTAGTATACAAAGAAAACTATACGAGTTGTTCTTGTGTCGGTTTTAAAAATAAGTTTCTGTTACTTAGGTATTCTACCAAAATAGTGGTTCAACTATTCTGACTTAAATTGAGACTTAATAAAGTATTGCTCATTGTTTTCATGTGCTTAAAATACACATGAAATATCTGTTTACATACAGTCGGAGATATCTGCTGTAGGTATTATAAATAAACACGGTAAACACAAATAAACATAAATTAATGCTGGTATGTAAGCGCAGACAATACACTACAAGTTAGCAACAAAATACATAAAAACAGACATCACACAAGGCTAAGCAAAAATACATAAAATAAACATATAGCCTTAACCTACCTCAAATGTGGTTCAAAGGTGCAATACAGTCTTGTACATAGAAATGGCTACAGTTAACAATACTACAGGCTAGGCTACATCATATAAGTTAGCATCTACATAGTTCACCTGAAGAATATAAATATCAACACTCATAACTATGCTGTTCTACAGCTATAGCTTTTAATACACAATACTTCTGTATATGGATCAAAGCAAAAATAGATTATCTCCCTTTAAAATCGGTGTTCAAGAATTATTTATATATTTATTTACATGAAGTTTAAAATCTTTATCACACACTCATTTATGCTCTAAAAATGTATTTGTTCATTATTTACACACCTATTTATTGCTTAATTATCATTTTACTAAAAAGATGCAAATAATGATAATTAATTATAGTTGTTTATATTGTATTAAAATATTTACTCTTATTAGTGTGTTTATTTCATTTAGTTATGTTAATTTCACATTCAACTCTAATACACAACTTTCAAATGTCAATCACCCATTCACTCAAAATCTGAACATTCACACAATCATTTTCACTCTGGGAAAACTAGTAAAGCTCACAATTAAAACTGACCTTCATAAGAATAAGAATAAATTCCAAAATAAATAAATCAAAGATCCAACTGGAAATATCAAATTTTACAAACAACCAAAATGGCAACTGACCACTTCAAATTTTCATATAGGAGTGACAAGAACAATGAAAATATTTCCCGCCTAAAGTGACCAAGAAAATAAGCCAATCAGAAAAGGGATTCCCTTCTAAATATAAATATATCACTAAACTAAACAGCTGATTGAATAAAGTAATTAAAGATTAGTTATATAAATTATGTACTACAAATCTGTTCACTGGATTGGGTTGAACTATGCTAGAAATAAAAATATTTAATTAATAAGCATAACTATTTACAAATAAAATATCAAAAATCTAACAATACCACACACTCCCCCTGCCTGTGGAATGACGTCCCGTCATTCAACTGACTAGTGGTGGTTAACAGCTTCTAGGATGGCTAGGACAGTCTCTCTCCTGAAATCAACAAACAAAGGATTAGTTGCAAGGGACTGTAAATAATCCGCTTTCCTAAGCCATTCATCACTAGAGCTGGTATGAGCTGGTGAAGTGGTTGTTGTACCAACAGCCTGTAAGGTGTACTGACCAGAGGACATCCACGCCGGTTGCCTACGCTCTCTGGTGGATCGTCTTTGAGGTACCGGTGGTCTCTGTTCCTGAGGTTGTGCAACATCATCATCTTGACTATCATCATGTGTTTCAACAATCTCAGCAGTGTCGGAAGCGCTTCCTTCGGACTCTTGTTCCGGCCCTTGGCTACCCTCGGGTTGGGCGTCCCCAGATGGAAAAGAGTCTTCCTGTGCTGGTTCTGTCTCCTGCTAAGCTGTGTCCTCAGTGACTGACGGTTCACTGACAGCTGGTCTCTCCAGCACAAAACCACCATCAAAATAGTCCACAGACTCCTCAGATGATTCATCACTGGACTCTTCTGATGTGTCATGGTGTTTAGCCCTCTGAAGTCTGGTTCTCTTTCTTGGAATAGGCTTTGGTGTTGGTATAGGTTGGCTGTCTCTTATGTAGCCTACTGGAAGTAACAAATTCCTGTGCATTTCTTTAGTTCTTCCTTCCCCGTCCTCCCTGATAACTGTAAACACAGGAATGTCGGTGTTTCGTTGGTCGATGACTACATAGGGCACATCTTCCCATCGGTCAGTGATCTTGTGCTTGCCATCGTGTGCAACAATCTTGACAAGCACACGGTCTCCTTTCTGCACTGGATTGGGTTGAACTATGCTAGAAATAAAAATATTTAATTAATAAGCATAACTATTTACAAATAAAATATCAAAAATCTAACAATACCACAATTACCATAGTTTTTAGTTCTTTGATCATAAAAAACCTCCTCTCTCCATATCTTATTATATTTAATTTTAAGTTTGTTCAGAATAACTGATTTAATTTTTGATTTCACTTTTAAAATGTTTTCAATATTTACATCTACATAGCTTGAAAGCTGTTGGATACAAGCATACCAGCTATTTTTTAAATTTTTAGCTTCAGTGAAAGCTTCGGACAAAAGGGAATTATCTGCCTTCATTAAGTGGTTCATATATTTGAACATATTTAATATAATTTCTAATAATAGGGGGTATCTGTCCAATTCGGCCATAACAGCTAAATTGGAAGCTCTTTTATTTACACCTGAAGAATATTTACAAAATTTTATGTGGACTTTTTCAAGTTGTAATTCTTTACATAGTTTACTAAAATAGTTATCATTCTCATTTAATAATTTATTTGGATTAAAAATCCCAATTACCTCACTACCATACAGAAGAACTGGTTTCACTGTATTGTCAAAGATATGAAACAGCGTTTTCAGTTTTGGAGGGTTTTCATGAAAACTTTTGATGAATTTGAACATGGCTTTTAAACCTCTATTATACAGTCAAGTCTAACTTGGCTTCTGTGAATGACCCATTTATGCTAAATAAGATTCCCAAATATTTATAGTTTCTACACCTTTCAATTTTGTGCCGTTTAGCGAAAATATCCTATTATCTAGTCTGCCAGTAGTATTGAAGACCAATGATTTACTTTTCTTCATATTAACCTCTAGTCCCCATTTTTTTACAATATAGTCCTAACTTATCCAAACATTGTTGAAGACCGTCTGCCGTTTCAGATAGCAAAACGACGTCGTCTGCATATAAGAGACAATTAATATTTAATGAATTTAACTTCACTGGGAAACAATCATTGCCAAATATATTTGATAAATCATTAATAAAAATTTTAAACAAATTTGAACTCAAAAGTCTCCTTGTCGTACTCCAATATTAGGTTTGAATGAACTTGTTAAATGGTCATTATTTATTTTTACGTTTAATTCAGTTTTGCTGTAAGTATCTTTTATTATGTTGTAAAAAATGTCACTAATACCATTTTTTCTCAGCATATAAAATAAACAATCTAGATTTACTGAATCAAAAGCCTTTTTGAAGTCTATAAAACAGCAGTATAGTTTCTTTGAGGCCTTTGATTTATATTTATCAATTAGCGTTTTTAACACAAAAATGTGATCTGTTGTACGACTACCATGGCAAGAACCAATCTGTTCTTTGCAGATTTTATTTCTATTTTAAAGGAATTTTTTTAATCTGCTATTCAAAATTTTTGAAAATAATTTCCCCAAACAACTAGATATTGTAATTCCTCTATAGTTGTATGGGTCATCACTGTTTCCATTTTTGAAAATAGGGACTATTATGCCTGTGCCCAATAATTTTGGGATTTTACCAAATGTTAAAATATTGTTAAATAGTTTGTTTATGCTATCTGTCAATGTAGTTTGACCAGCTTTCAACATCTCATTTAGTATAGAGTCAAAGCCACTAGATTTTTTGTTTTTTAAAGAAATGATATTTTTGTTAATTTCCTTATTGGATATTTTTAGTCCCCTACCGGCATCGCCGAAGGGGACTTTAGGTTTGCACTTCGTCAGTCCGTCAGTCCGTCCGTCAGTCCGTCAGTCCGTCACACTGAAGTTTTCCGGACTTTTTTTTCTAAACCGTTCCACATATTGAGCTAATATTTGGTATGTGAGTCTACCATCATGAGTTACAGATGAAGTTCGTGTTTGGTTCCGGTCCACTGAGTTTGGACGGAGTTATGGGACTTCTACTTTGACTATTTCGGTAAAATATCAGTTTTCCGGACTTTTTTTCTAAACCGTTCCACATATTGACCTAATATTTGGTATGTGAGTCTACCATCATGAGTTACAGATGAAGTTCGTGTTTGGTTCCGGTCCACTGAGTTTGGACGGAGTTATGGGACTTGGACTTTGACTATTTCGGTAAAATATCAGTTTTCTGTAGTTTTTTCTAAACCGTTCCATATATTGAGTTAATACATGGTATGTGTGTCAACAATTATAAATTACAGATGAAGTTCGTGTTTGGTTTCGGTCTACTGAGTTTGGACGGAGTTATGGCCGACTAGGACTTTTGACTATTTCGGTAAAATATCAGTTTTCCGGATTTTTTTCTAAACCGTTCCATATATTGAGCTAATATTTTGTATGTGATTCTACCATAATGAGTTACAGATGAAGTTCAAGTTTCGTTCCGGTCAATTGATTTTGGACGCAGTTATGGGCCTTTGACTTAGAAAATTTTGGTAAAATATAGGTTTTCCAGACTTTTTTTCTAAACCGTTTCAGATATGAAGCTAAAATTTGCTACGTGAGTCTACCACTATGGGTTACAGATCAAGTTTTAGTTTGGTTCCAGTCAATTGATTTTGGACGGAGTTATGGGCCTTTGACTTAGAGAATATTTTGGCAAAATATAGGTTTTCCGGACTTTTTTTCTAAACCGTTTCAGATATGAAGCTAATATTTGCTACATGAGTCTACCACTATGGGTTACAGATCAAGTTCGAGTTTGGTTCCGGTCCATTGATTTTGGACTGAGTTATGGGCCTTTGACTTAGAAAATTTTGGTAAAATATAGGTTTTCCAGACTTTTTTTCTTAACCGTTTCAGATATTAAGCTGATATTTGCATTGTTAATCAACTACTGTGGGTTACAGATCAAGTTTGAATATTGGTTGGGTCCATTGATTTTTGACTAAGTTATGGGCCTTGGGCTAGGAAAACTTTTCTTTAACTATTTTTGCTGGTATCACTGAATTATTCCACCGGTAGGGGACTCCTGTATTGCCTTGCAATACGATCCACACTTGTTATATCTTATTCTGTAAATATCTTTTCTTTTTCAAGATCATTTAAAAGTTCTCTTATTTCTGCAAAATCATTGATATTTTCATATGATTTAAAACTCAACTTTTTAAAGTAATTGTACCATTCATTACTACTGATACTTCCAGAAGACTGGGATTCAGTTTTACTAGATATATAGTTTCCATAACGAGAACTAGTTGATTATGGAATTTCTCACATCGAGTTAAATAAATTTTGCAAATGTTTGAAAGCGAGGCTTGCCGAGCTTTTAAAAATTTGAAAATTTATTTAACGAGATGTGAGAAATTTCATAATAAACGTGTTTAAGTTGTGGAAACTGTTTCTCTAATGACTGGACGAAAAACACCGAGGATTGTATTCCGAATAAATTTGGCGGGAAATGTCACGAAACTTGTTCTCCTCTGTAGAGAGGAGAACAAATGTTTCACCACCGTTCAGGGAATGTGAAAACTGGATAGAAATAAGAGAAATTTCTTTTAACAATGCCCAATATGCATTAGGATTGTTCTCATGAAGTTTATCAAGTTTATCAATTATCAAGATATGATATGAAAAATACCATATAATAATCTCTATGTACTATGGGTGGCAATCTTGTGTTTTCCCTGATGAAGGACATATAAGTTTGTACTATGGGTGGCGATCTTGTGTTTTCCCTGATGAAGGATATATAAGTTTGTACTATTTGTGGCGGAAGGGGTAAAAACAAGACATCAAAACAAAACTAGCAACACCAATGAAAACTAACAACATTAATTGAAAAGTAACCGCCTAAAATAAAATCAACATACTCGAAATTATAACTAACAGTATTTGGCATTGCACAACATCCCGTTCTTCTTTCATAATTGATGATGTTGCTTAGAATATTCAAAATGAAGTTTCATATGAATAGTCAATGGAAATTATGTCCTTAGGTGGCTGTCAGTAACTGCGAGCATTTGTCAGGACAGTACCCGTGTGTATTGTCTTCATGTTTTATGTACTTCATTGTAAAGGTACTCGTATTAAGTTGAACTTTTTTCTAGTTTGATTTTTATTGTGAGTCTCTTTGTGTATTAATTTCAAGCCATTCACCAAGAATCCAAGAAAACGAGTTTAACCCCATCGCAATTTTTGCGCCTGTCCAAAGTCAGGAATTTGTTGGTCATTGGCTTGTCCTTGTCTTCTTATATAATTTTTTTTTGATATTCGGGTCATTGGGTGTGGTTTGTTTCCATTGATTTATTCACTTTTTTTTCTTTTCAGGGCAATTTAGGGCTTGCTATGTGGTGTGAGGTTCCTCATTTTGTTGAAGACCGTACGATGAATCCTAGATGCTTTGTTTTTTTGTTTTTTGGTTTTTTTTTGTCGTTTTAAACTGGAGATGGGATGTTGTCTCCTTGACATTTGCCCCATTTCCTTTCTTTTTTATATGTATGTTGAATTTTGTCTTATGTATAGTTATTTGTATGAATAATAATATATGATTGCATCTTGCCCTCCTGGGATCCTAATTTGGTTAATAGAGTATTTGTATTGTACATAATTAGCCTATAGCAGTTGTCACTGACTAAACTTCCGCATGGACAGGACAAGCATAAGGTCACATGTTATCAAGATATATCTTTTAACACCAGATGGCAGCACAATAGAAAAACTTGAAATTTGTGGCCAAAGTAATATAACTAATCAAAATTATTCAGCAGAATAAGATTTTTTATCGTGTTACTTTTTGCGGCAACATGCAAAAATGGTCAATTTTCGAAATAATTGTTGATTAACGGTAAGTTTTATAGATGAATAATATTGATAGAACCTTAAAAGGCTATAATTATGCCCCTTTCGTCAGGCGACGGGGGCATTAAGTTTGCGTTTGTCCTTGCGTACTTATGCCGGGAAGATTTTCGTCGAAGATTTCTCGGCTCATGTAGTTTTTGCTATAGTTTGTCAGTGCGATAAGTTGTACAGTGCCTACCCTTTCCCCTTTCGCCAAGATGAAGATCAACAATAAAGTAGTTGTTCCATTTGCTAAATATTGCCATTTTACAATCGTTGCTTGCCTAAATTGACTCACAGACACAAACGACAAAGATGAAGATACTACAAAAGTAGAAATGTACAACTTAGTACCATATGAACTATTAAAAAAAACTAATTTTAACAATTTTAACATCTGTTTTAATGCAGATGTGATATTCAAAACATGAATGTCCTGTAGTGAAAATAATACGATAATAGTGATTCAGATAACTGATGTAAAACATACAAATGACACAGTTCAGCAACTGGTACCTTACATATAAGTAATCGAAAATAAAATTCAAGTACGGTGAAATTTGTGATAAAAGAGGCACTCGTTTGTAAAGTCTGAACTTTCTATCTTGAAAACAGGAAAAAAAATTGAGACTAATAGTACAAAAAGTGTTCCTGTTTCACATACAAATGACAACTGGTATTTTTCATTCTAAAATGAGATACTATCACAAAAATAATATTATTGAATAAAGAATAGAAAAGAAAACTCCTCAAATGGTAGAAAATTACAACCACAGGTCACAATCAACAAGGTTACTGCACAAGGAAAATCACGATCGGCCCTAGCAAAGGTTAGTTTATTAAATCGGTTTATGGATACATGAACCTCTTCCTATATCATGTACCAATAGAGATAGACAACTTACTCCAAGAGTACTTTATTGAAAAAGGAAAGAATGAGACAAAACGTACTTTAGAAAGATTGGGCAAGGAGTGCTCAACGCTTATCTTCCGGTTAGCCCAATGATCCTATACTGTCGCACTACAGAAGAAAAATTAAGCTCAAAGCTTCCCGTACGCTATCGTGTATTAACCAAGATATTTATCGCTTGAAGAATAAATAAAGAAAAATTTACACTTTTTCTCATATTATATCTTGTATCTTCTCTTATTATAAAGTTGCATCGATTGTTGATCCGTTATTGTTATAATTACTGAGTCAATTACGAATTTTAAAATACTTGTATTTACAAATATTATTATGTCAATTTTGGCAATTAACGCCAAATGGACATTTTGGTCCCTCAGGGGCTCGCGGTATCGTGTCATTTTATTCAATCTGTTTTATATGTACTTTATTGTGCAACTTTTGAAGTTGATTCTATGTTTTGTTACACGTATTAAATGTAAATAGTTGTACGCTGGTTTGTACTTTATACCCAATTACCGACAACAATCATATATTCATAAAATAACCCTAAAACATAGACATCGGCAGAATCAATGAGACTAGTACACGTGTATAATCTTCAGTTCCTAGGACCCAAGCTTTAACGATTCATGCAGAATATCCAGTCTAATCCCATATTACGTAAAGAATGAAAGTTATATCATAGATTTCTGGATTTTTATATTCAGAGTCTGGCATTTTTAACAACACTTAAAAACCAGGATGAGAGCTGTCCTTAGTAACCGTATTTCACGTATTTCGTAGTGATTATTGAAATTTAAGATCCAAGTACCATATGCCCATTTCTTATATTTGTACAACAAAAACTTCCTACCCTGAAAACCGTAGATTTAATATCATTGGGCATGAAATTCACCCTTTGAACATAACTATGCATTAAAATGACCAAGTTCAGCGCGTAATATTCTGCAATGTGTATCTCTGATACATGAACAACAAATTTTGAATTAAACATATTTTATTGCAAATAAAGCAAAGGGATCGGGCACAAGTTATAACAACATTATTTAAAGCCCTCTCCTACAATTTACAACAGAACAAATATTATACAATATAGCAGCAATATAGATACAATATACATTAAGAAATGTTGATAAGAATAGAAAAGTAACAAAAGGTAATAGTTAAATATCATGTACACAAAACATAATTCTCACTTAAAATATTTTCAAAATGTCAGTACATTTTTGATATGATTAATTTAATGATATCAAACGATAACAATAACAATATTGGTTGAATAAAATAGAAAAGAGAAGGAAAAATAGGAAGGAAAGGGTAAGAAGAATCTGCAACAATCAATCAAATCTATGACTATTGTAAATATAACATTGGACTGCTCTAAAAATATCAGCATTTTAATCAAAGGTAAGATTTGCATTTCCAAAAAGAATCATATCAAGGTCAATATTTCCATATATTCTTATTATTAGAAACAAGTTTTGTCGGAAATTGTTATAAAGCGAACATTCTAGAAAGTAGTGATAAACATTTTCACAATTTGCACCACAAACACAGTTAGGATTATCTTTAATATTGAATCTATATAAATCATAATTTAAACTACTGTAGCTATATCTCAACTTAGTGTGAATAATATTTAATTTTCTTTGGCCGATATTATACCACGGAGGAACTTCTGGTTTAACCATTAAACTACGTTTAAAACTATATTTAGTTGCAGCATTTCGCTTTTCAATGTCCAAAGAATTCCATGCTCGAATAGTTGAGGGAAAATAACTTGAATTAGTAACAGCCAGTCGATAATTTGGAATTGTGAAGTCTTCACCATTTCGTAAGGGATAATTTGAGATTTCTCGAACTTTAGGGGGTAAAATATCACTAAGGTAAGCAGGGGCAATATTGTTTGATATGTTATACATCAAACATAAACATTTCCTCTGTCTCCTATCAACTAATGTCTCCCAACCAATGTAACAATGGCAGGGCAAAATCGCCATTTTCATTATTTCAGCAACCGGATTTTCATCACAAAAGACCAACTTTACTAGTAAACAAATAATCGAATTGACCAGAAAATTAAAAAAAATAAAATTTCCATGTATTTTTTTCACTTCTACTTTCAGAGCATGTTTTTAGCTAGTGCATTAGTATGAGGCGAGCTGTGTTTACAGTGGGTGGAGTCTGTGGATGTGTAATCTTAATAAGTTTTTACCGGCTATGCATTTTTAAATCACCAACTGAGGATGGAGTAAATGTAGCGAAAATAGCTATAATGAATGCATCAATTCATAATGGAAAAGGCAACTACAAACTGAAAGCGCCGAATGGAACAAAAAAGGGCTTAATATCATGGTCTCAGTACGGACAAGATCAATACATAGATCAGTTATTTAAACAAAAACGCAAAGGATTTTTCATTGAAATAGGAGGTTATGATGGTGAAACATATTCAAACACGTTGTTCCTTGAAATGAAACGTGGATGGTCGGGTTTACTTGTTGAAGCAAACCCCTACACGTACGAATTAATGGTGAAAAGAGACCGGAAATGTTTTATGATGAACGCTTGCATCAGTGATACATTACGTAACATGACATTCATCATAGGTGGCGCACTAACTAGTGCTAAAAAGTTAACTCCAGAATCTCACAAAAAACGAATTCAAAAGAACTCCAAATTATATGGGAATGAAGACACGTGGCGACATACCAAAGAAGAAGTCACCGTTAAATGCCATTCACTTCAGACATTACTGAAAAAAATTGGTCAGACAAGGATAGATTATTTTTCATTAGATGTTGAAGGGGCTGAATTAGTAATTTTGAATTCCATTGATTGGAAAGCTCTCGATATCGATGTCTTTACAATTGAAACGGATCATCATCGAAAAGAAATTTTAAAATTTATGAAAACACATGGATACAAATGGATAAAAAAATTATTAGGAGACGATATATTTAGGAAAACAAGATAGGTCGATTTTAAAAAAAGCTATTGTTAGTATTTTAAGCATTAGTAATATACGATGTTTTGCTGTTTGCTGCGTAATTCTGAAAACTTATACAAGAGGCAAAAAGATAGAACACTGAATTTTTTTAATAAAAAGAAAGAAAAAAAATCAGATGTTACACAAATGGAGACAACACTACTAGGACAAAACAAATAAGTGAAACAAGGAACAGGAACGCCACAAGAATAAAAACACTAACACTGTGAATCCCCACAAAAACTGAAAGCATTATCAGGTGCTCCGGAAGGGTGAGTGTGATCTGCTCCACGCATGGCAACCGTTACAATAACAATGTAAAAGTCCAGTTTGTCATGTAGTGTATGTCAGTTTGGTAATAGACTTCAGATTTTCCCTAAATTTCTACTCTCATTTGCGAAATGGTGAGTAAAACAAGTAGTACTAAACATTCGAGCTTGAAGTTTTTCACTGATTACACAAACAAATTAAAACATTTATGATGGTGGGGTTATTTATCAATGCGCAAACGAGCAAAGCAATCTATTTTGTAGCACGGCATGTGAATAGTTAATAAGCCTCGGTCCTTATACTATAGACATGATAGAGATTTATAATGAATATTGATTGGACACTATTTCAGAATGGTCCAAACAATGGCTAATAACATTCAGCCCTCGCCCCCCCCAAATGACCCCGTTCGAAAATGCATCATTTATGGTCATCAGCATAGGCATTAGCTACTTGTGTGGTGTCTCTGTAATCTTTGTATTGCCGATGTTGACATAATCTTGAGTGTCCTGTGTTTTTGTATATGTTGTAATTGTCCATTAGCTAGGGATTTTAGTTAGTTCTTTTGTTTGGGGCACGGATGACAGTGATTGTAAGAGCACTTTGCTAGTTAATTTTATGTCTCATTAATGGGCTCAAAAAACTTGGAAGTAGCGTTGTTTGAAATTTAGCAATGAATTCCACTCAAACCGGTGCTAGGAACCGTCTAGAACTAAATATGAAAAATGAGCGGGCTCGTTGTTGAAGGCCTCATTGTAACTTCAGGATGGGAAGCACTTGCTCATACCATGTGTTTGTAGAGACTTTGTCTCATGTGCATTTGTTCAATATCCTTTCATTCTTTAAATGGATTATGTTATTTCATACTGACGGTTCGGTTCTCACTTACTTTACAGGTAGCTGAATTCTGTTGACTTTCTCTGAAAGCAATATTGGTACGATTACCTCAAATCTAAAGCCATGGTCATTTTTAGTTCAGAGGTGAGAGAAGCTAGTAGTTGGGTATTAGGTAATACACAGTAACTGCTACGTACCTTGTTTCCAGATGCATGACATTAAAGAAAATAAGACTGATAACTATTTCAATATTTTAATTATCCTTAGTTTATATGCTTGAATGTTTCTGTAAATAAATAAGCTTTATGAATATAACTGCTGTTGAAATTTTGTTAAATATCCTAGGAAATTACAAGACTGGTAATCAAATCTGAAGATTTAAAAAAAAAACAAACCTATTTTATTTGATAACAAATCTTTTTGGATTTTTCAGAACTTCAAGCTAAGTATGATCATTCTATGTTGTGGAATGCTTTTTTTTTTAGATCTACCAGAACATACTTCATAGTAAGTTCAAGATCGTACCGGCTGAGTTCTTAACACTGTAAAATCAAACAAATCTAAATTTTTTTTCTGAAGATTTAATTTAATTTAATTCTTTATTTATTTCAAGAGGATTGCCGACAGCCTAAAGGCTACGAGCGGTTCTCCTCAACATACATACATACATACATGCAAACACATACGAACATATATAAATACAAACATATCTAAATACAAACATATAGATATAAACATGTGTGATAAGACAATAGAAAGAAAAATAAAATACAATAATAAATACATATCAGCAAACCGAAGTCCTCATGCACACAAAGGGAAAGAACACGCACACACACACACACACACACACACACACACACACGAAGGGATGGATGTCAAGATATTTATACAAGGAAAAGGACGATTTAGTTAATGCATTTTAGACGGGAAAATAATAGAATCCAGAAATGTCACTGTATGAATCTATTAGTAGATTTGATATATTTAAACACGCATTCAAATAAACAAAAATTTTCATTCACAGATAAGTCGTCGCTCCCCTCTATTAAAATTTTACTTAAGTAAGCTGGACACAGATCTCGTAAAAAGTTAATGTTTAGCTCTGGGCATAAAATAGTTTTAATACTTAGTAAAGAGGTTCGAAAAGTCGAGTATCGGGCACATTGGAGCAAAAAGTGTTCAGTCGATTCTACGTGATTGCCAGTGCACAATTCGCAAATTTTTGAATCTGATAGATTGTATATAAACAAATGTTGGTTTAGTCCGCTTAGACCCAGTCGTAATCTCGTGTGAATAATTTTTTCGTAACTATGACCAAGTGAGTAAACATGTTTTCGAGGTAATTTTTCGCGATTTTTCAGTAAACGCTTGAAAGTATCAAGAGACGTAGCGGACACAATTTCTGATGAAAGATTATTCCAGTCCCTAACGGATGACAAGAAGAAAGAATTATAAAATGAAACCGTGCGTGCTCTCAATGGTATAATTTGGGAGGGTCTTCTGAGGTTGTAATTAGTTGTGTTGTGACTCAAAAGTGGGAGGATATCTGCCAAATATGGAGACACAAGATTATGTTTTATTTTGTATAAATAACATAATCTATGAAATTTGCGTCTATCTTTTAATAAGTCCAATCCAACTTCTCTTATTAACAAATCTTATAGCTCCTGTAATAATAAGACATGCTCGACGTTGGACATTTTCAATACTATTAGTATCCAAGAGTGTGCAGTTGTCGTAAATTATATCGCCGTAGTCTAGTAGCGAGCGTACAAACGTTTTATACAATTTTTCGAGACGAATTTCTGAAGATTTGTACATGTATGAACATGCCGTATTTTTATATTTAGACTGTAGTGCTTTGATAAGGCGGGGTAGCAATACCGAACAGTGACAAGCATTTTTTTTCATTTTGTTATTTTTATTTATTCATTTATTAGATTAAATTTTTGTTTTTTCATATATATTTTTTGTAAACAATGTCGAAACTGTGAGGGAAAACTGAAGAGAGAAAGAGAGCTACAGGATACCTTTTACTAATACCAAACATGCAAGTAAACTTATGTCCATTTAGCTGTAAGATTCTGAAGTTCCATGCCGATATTTAAGATTAAAAAGGGAAGTTTGATTATATATAATTGAATGAAACAGTATGTGCATACACATTATTTTGTTCTTAAGTTTAAGAAAATTATAAAGCTAATTAATGTCTTAAAATACGGTAACAGTGATGCCATACAATAGGACTTTGGATGGAGCCATATTTATTTTTCATATTTTGATTAATTTTTCCTTTTTATACCCCGCCACACGTAGTGGCGAGGTATTATGTGATACCCCAAGTCGTGTGTCCGTCCGTCCGTCCGTCCCCCGAAAGTTTCCGACTGATAACTTGTGAACGAAATAACATAAGGTCTTCAAACTTGGTATGTGACTTCTTTACCACAAAACTCAGGCCAAGTTCGATTTTGGGTTCAGAGGTCCAAGGGGTCCTGGAGTTATGCCCCTTGAAACTTTGAAATTTTGCGAATTTTAGGGTTTCCGACTGATAACTTGTGAAAGAAATAATGTATTGTCTTCAAACTTGGTATGTAACTTGTATACCACAAAACTCAGGCCAAGTATGATTTTTGGTTCAGACGTCCAAGGGTTTCTGGAGTTATGGTCCTTGAAACTTTGATATTTTGTGAAACGTGGCGGGGTATCATGTAATGCACCATTACTATTTTTATCTTTTCGCATTTCATTTTGTTCTGGTTTCTATTTGTTTTCCAATGTCCGTAACAGTGTTGGTCTCATAGAAACAAAAAGTCCGGCGCAGGAAATATAGTCGATTAATGAACATCCAAAGGTCAGCCTGTGATGTGAAAGTCTTATGCTGGCGATATAAAGTACACCGCTTGAGATAACATAGATTGTAAAGTATAGCGCTGAAAATGTAAATATAATTTATTAGCGTTCGACTTGACTTTTCCAGCGCCGAACTGTACAACTCCGAAGCAGGACATTATAAAAGTCCATGAGATACAAGTCCATGAAGAGGCTTTGAAACTCCTGGGGTATCTCACGGGGTCATGAAAATCCCCTGACATTTCCCCATGTAAATCAAATTCATGTAAAATTTCTAAACCCAATGAAAATGAAGTGAAAAAAAACATGTTCCACATTTTTTTCTGTTAATTTGTTTCTGAAAATTTCTGGTAGATTTGTTTTCTTTTATATTGATAGAAAAAGTCAAATTTATTCTATATTTTGTCTCCTTGGCGTGATTATGGACAAAAGGTTGTCGGATAGAGTATTCGATTGCAACAGCTAAAAAGAAACCTTAAAAATACGTTATTTCTTTTATATGTATACGAATGTCGATGGTAAAAAATCACGAGATTTTCTCGAGAAAGGCAGGTGGCATGCATGCTCACAATTTCACCCTAGCGAAATAATCAAAGACCTCCAAAAGTCAACAATACCCACACGCACGAAATAGCTGAGTTAGAACTAGAATTTCATACTATGCAAAAAGGCTCAAGTAATTTCATTTCACTGAGCGATTTAAACTGTCGTACTAGCAGGCTGATTGATTAGTATGATTATTATGAAAATGATAATATCGTTGTAAATGTATTATCTGAAATCACCTTTTTGGATGAATTAGCAATTTCAAGAGAACGAAATTCACCTGATGAAACTGTAAATGCTTTTGGAAGGAAATTGATTACATTTTGTCGAAACAATAATATTGTTGATATACTGAAAGGAGTCTAGGTCAAGGAAATGACACACTACATTGAACAAGAATACGATTTACAATGACGGGGATCCTTGTGGGATTATTTTAATTATTTAGTCTGAAAAATAAACATGTAAACGTGACAAAGAGCGAAAAGTAAGACAAAAATATGGTGATTATTTATGTAAAAAATGAATTTGAAGTGGAAAGGTATTTTGGAAGAGTTGACCGCCTTCTTTTTTTTCGTACTGGCATGGACTCTCAAGCCCGGTGGATAGAAACAAGTGCCTGTGTATGGAAGATAGATTTCGCTAACATAACGAAACACTTAGGGAAAAAATGAAAGAAATTAAAATCTCAAGCCCACGGGAGTTTTGAAAAATCTTTAATAGGGGGGCGTAGCCCCCCATAAATACTAAGAAATGTCAAAATTTAATCATCATATTCTGTATACCGTGTTTCTATTTTTCTTTCAACTTCCGTTATGCAATGTAGGATTAAGCGCGCGTAGCGCGCAACGGAAGGAAGTTGAATCTTCATGGAGCTCATGTAGCAAAATTTAACATAAATGGAGAATTACGAATTTGTATTTGATACATTTGTAATAAACAGAGTTATAAAATTTTGAAAACAAAGTAATAAAAAGGATTTTTCGTTCTCTCTTTCAAAAGTAACCGATTTCATGGGAAAGGCGCTCGGGCAACGAGATCTCGTTTTCCATAGCAACCATAGTAATTTCAGCATCATAGACGGCGCGATGTCCACATGTTTACGTGTTCACGCGAACTGTGGTACTTTTATTCCTACTAGATACTTCAGTATTTATAAGCAAATTGCGTAAGTTTTTTGCAGGAAATAACAAAGATAGAACTTCTGAAAATAACGTTTTTCACGTCTTCATCACTTCGGATTTCAGATTACAAAAAGCTGACAAAATCTCAAGAAATTCCCTCATTCAGGAAGGCAATTAATCCTTATCCTTATCAATTAGTGCATTGGTAAATGACCAACCAGTGCTCAAATGTATTTCCACAAGTAAAATTTACCTGTGCATTCCTTTTTAAGGCACGGACCATTTGATTTTCGGGGGGGGGGGTATTTTTCTAGAAAAAAATTTCTGACCCCCATTTTTTCCCCCAAAATTATCTGACCTGCATCTGGGTTGAAAAAAAAATCTGGCCCTGATCCGGTCCAATAGAAAAAAGGGTGACTCGACAAAATTTTCTAGCATAGTAGGAAAGAAATAATCTGGCGAAGCAGAGCGGGCGAAAACAATTCCAGGCTCGGGTAAAAATACCAGGCC